>CAIGRQ010109428.1:0-16665 GCA_903798375.1 Fraxinus sp. D2006-0159 | reverse complement strand
ACTATTGTATTTTGATCATTTGTATCTGCACGTTATCGAATTGATATTAATGAAGTATAGGCTAAGCGAAGACATAAATTCCAACATCTTTTCAAAATCTAAATCTTTTTACTTTTTATCTGTTATTTTATCAGTTTTAATTAAAATTGTAGTTTTCTAGGTTTTTAAATCTATTTTTAAATCTGTGTGTGTGTTTCGTTAAAATTGAGACTGATAAACGTCGAATTGAATTCCACACTCTCTGAGGGATCGACTTGGACTCTACAGGTCCACTTTTACTACTTGTTCTCGATCCGTGCGCTTGCGGCATACGAATCTAGCGAACAAGTTTTTGGCGCCGTTGCCGGGGAGTGTTTAGATCAATTTTCAGTTTAATTGTCTTTCACTTTAACGAACTTTATTTCTGTTATTTTTTTTTTACTTTTTCCTAAAAATCCAAAAGTGCGATTGTCTTCTTGATTTTCAAAACTCAGAACTCATTGAATTTTTATGCATCGTTCGCGAAGTCTCGATCTTGCCAAATTTGATCCGGAAATCGAGGAGACTTTTCGAAAGAGATTGCGTGAACAAAACGAGTTGAGAAGTAAATTGAGACTGATAAACGTCGAATTGAATTCCACACTCTCTGAGGGATCGACTTGGACTCTACAGGTCCACTTTTACTACTTGTTCTCGACCCCTGCGCTTGCGGCATACGAATCTAGCGAACAAAATTAGAGAGATCTAAGAGTCTCAAAGAACTCTGATAATTCTGTGATCAATATGGTTTTGAGAAAGTCATTCATCTTTCTTCAAGAATAAAAAAAAAAATTCCTTCTTATTTGAGAAAACATTCTTTTCAAAAACAATTTTTTTTTTCCAAAATTATCCTCCTAAAAATTCAAAACCCAGATATTCAAAAAGAGAATCTTTTAGGAAGCAAATTCCTAAAACTTCAAACATTTCCTATTGGAAATGTAATCAAACATGTCACCATTCAAATAAATGCCCCATAAAGGGAAAGATTAATAATCTTCAAATTGATGAAGAAATTAAACTTGAACTTCATAATTTATTTAATTCTAGTTCAAATGAAGAATTAGACAATTCTAAACTTGAACAAGTTTATCAACATCAAGAAGATTCTGATGTTGAAACTAGTTCAAAATCCTATTCTACTTCAAGTCAAGGTCGTAAGATTTGTGGTTGTAAAATCATAAATGTACTTAAACAAGAAGAAAAACTTATTCAAGATATAATTGAGATGATCAAATATCCTCAATTAAGAAAGAAGTTCTCTCTTCTTTTACCATCTACTTCAAAAACTACGGCCACTCCATTTAGTATGAAAGATATATTAAATAGGTTTAACTTAGTATCATCTTCAAAATCTTCTAGTTCTGAATTACATTCAGAAATCAATGATATACAATTTCAAATTTTTATTCTTGAATGTCAAATGAAAAATGTTCGTATGGAAGTTGTTATCTTAAAAATCAAATCATTGGAACAAGACAATACTTCTAATCACGATGATTTATCTTCTTCCTCTAAAGAAGAAGTATCGTCTAAAAAATCTCATGAAAACTCTAAAACGAAAGAAGAAAAAATCAATGTTATTAATCGCATTCAACTTCAAAAATGGTATTACAATATGACTATTGTAGTCGATAAAGATTTTAAATTCACCTCAAGAGTTTTAATTGGTTCTGGAGCCGATCAAAATTATATTAGGAGGTCTTATCCCTCAAAAATATTTTGAAAAAACTACCGAACATCTTTATGGTGCTAGTGGTAAAAAAACTCAATATTCAATATAAATTTTCAAAAGCCCACGTTTGTAATTCAAATATTTGTTTCAAAAATATTTTTTATTTAGTCAAAGACTTAGACCAAGAAGTTATACTTAATACTCCTTTTATTGTTCAAATTTATCATTTTCAAGTTTACTCAAAATGACTAATTACAAATATTTTGAGTCAAAAAGTATTTTTCAAATTTACAGATCCTCTTTCATATAATGATGTCAATTCTTTAAAACAAGCATCTATTTCAAAAATTATTCATGATATAAATCTCAAGAAAAAAACATCTTCAATTTCTCAAAAATAAAAAATAAAAGTTCGAGTTCCAAATAATTGAAGAGCAATTACAAAACTCTTCAATAAAAGAGGAAATTTCAAATTTTTAAAAACAAATTGAAAATGAAATATATTTTACTATTCTTAATGCTTTTTGGGGATAGGAAGAAACATATTATTTCACTTTCGTATGAAACAA
This sequence comes from Fraxinus sp. D2006-0159, assembly GCA_903798375.1. NCBI lineage: Eukaryota > Viridiplantae > Streptophyta > Magnoliopsida > Lamiales > Oleaceae > Fraxinus > Fraxinus sp. D2006-0159. The sequence goes on along the minus strand of CAIGRQ010109428.1, from coordinate 14,406 downwards.
AATTTCATGAATCAATTATTCTTACCAAGTCTCGTCCTATTCAAATGAAAAAGGAGCAACTTGATTATTATATCAAAAAAATCAATGATTTACTTGAAAAATGATTAATCCGTCCAAGTAAATCTCCATGGAACTGCTCAATTTATCAATTACAAACCTCTCGATAAAGCTCTTTGATGGATTCGATAACCATTACCTTAGAAGAAATATAAGTTAACCAGATTACTTAATGTGGTTATCTTTTTAAAATTTGATAGGACAGATTCAAATCAAAGAAGAAGATAAGTACAAAACTATTTTCAATGTCCCTTTTGGACAATAAGAGTGAAATGTTACGCCATTCGATCTCAAAAATTCTCTTTTAGTATTTCAAAAAATCATGAACGATGTTTTAAATCCTTATCAAAATTTTATCATTGTTTACTTAGATGATGTTCAAATTTATTCTAGAGCAACATTTTAAACATCTCAAAGTATTCATTTATGTTAACAAAAATAACGGATTAACTATTTCAGCTAAAAAGTTATTCTTTTTCAAACTTGCATTAGATTCTTAGGTCATTATATTCATATAGGAACCATTACATCTGTTCAAAGAAGTCTATAATTCATTGATAAACTTTCTTATGAAATCCTGTCAAAAGTATTCTATGTTTATCAATTATAGACCCATTTGCATCCATTATTGTTGGGACTAATGCGTCGACATAGGATATGGTGGGGTTTTAAAGCAGATTCCAAAAGAGTCAAATCAAGAACAGTTGGTTAGATTCCATTAAGGAATTTGAACTGGCCCATAAAAGAACTATTCAGCTATCAAAAATAAAATTATATCAATAGTTTTATATATTTCAAAATTTCAAGATGATCTAATCAATAAAAAAATTGTTTTAAAAATAGATTATAAAGTTTCAAAAGACGTTAAGAACCTTGTCTCAAAACAAATATTTGCAAGATGACAAACTATTTTGTCATGTTTCAATTTCCAAATTGTATATATACAAGGAAAATCTAATGTTCTTACAGACTTACTTACAAGAGATTTCATAGGGGAAAAACTTTTTTGAGAAAGAGGGAGTTTGTGAGAATTTCAAAAATAGAAAAATAGTGAGATTTTCAAAATGGATTCTTCTTTAAAGAAGAATAAAAAGAAAATTTTAATTTCTTTACTTTCAATCGAGGATTATATTCAAGGATTGAAAAAGGGAGAACATAGTTCCTCCTCTTCTCCAAAAACAACTCAAGCCTCAAAAACTTTATCCCTCTCAACCTTTCAAAAATCTGGAAAAACTCGAAACAAAGAAATTTTTGATTTACCAAAACCTTCAAATTACAAAAAAGCCGTTCAACCTGTTTCTAGTAAATTACTTGAAATCAATCCTTCAAAAACTTTTCATTATTTTACCAAGCCTATTCAATTACCTGCCCTAGAAATGGAAACATAATGGACACATAGGTATTCATCTTTAAACGAATGCCTTGAGAATATTTTCCCTCCTCATTTTTATTTCATGCCCAGAAACATCAAGAAATCAAGAGCATTTTATGAAGCCATCATTATTAGATATAGATTGGCGATCATAACACATACTTAAAACCCTCGAAATTCAAATCAAATTGACTTTCCCAAAATTAATATTCAAAGGGTTTTACCTAATGACGACTGTGGACAAAATACATGGGATGAGAAACAAATGCATTTATATAAGGGTAATACATTTGAATCTCATTTAAATTAAATTGACTACAAGGAGCTCGGTTTCATGTTTTTTTACTTTAGACCAGTGACTCATTCCTGATTTATACTTTTCGATCAAGTTTGCCCTTCAAATTTTCCAAAATGATTTTATACATGATTCGAATATTTTGGATTTGATTAGAAAGTTTTACCCAATTTCACTTATCAAGGATTCAAACACTTCAATTAGAGGCAAAACAATTTCTAAATTCTCAAGTAAATGTTTTGTTCCAGTTTGCCTACAATCTCAAAGTATCATAGATATTCTGTTGCAATTTCAATCTTGTTCAAAGACTAGATTCCAAATTCAATACTAAACACATATTTCAGAGATTCAAGGTCAATTGGTGGTCAAAATTCCTTGAAACCAATTGCTGCCCCAAAGCCGTTAATTTATGGATTCAAGAACACATAAATATTGGAGTTCCAAAAGTTTCCAAAAAGATCAAGAAAATTAGGCCAATTTCCTTGTTGAAAAGCCCAGATTAATGTCAATGTTTTATCAGTGCAAAACACCAAAGGAATTAGCAATTATTTATGAGAAAATTAGTTCTTTTGCGAATTAACTTCAAGAAAATCAAAGTCAATTCAAGAAAGCTCTTCTTCAACAAGTTAGATTATGCCCAAAGCAATGAGGATGACTACTATAAGATTAATATTGATGGACTAATGGAAGAAGAAAATCAAAGAAATTCAAAAAGTTCAAAATGAATGTATAGACCTAGCTATTTGGACGAATACTAACAATACATGGTTCATACTTCAAGGGATACTCTATTTCAATTATGCCTTTCACCCTGAAAGTTGTTCCCTCCAGCATTACCATCAATCAAAATGAATAATGACAAAACTTTAATTGAGTGGATTCCATTTTAATCAATTTTGTTAAACTTGATGCATTATTTCATAAAAAAAGATGCTGACAGACATTGTCCTTCAAACTATTCAAGATTCTTCAATTCAATTGATAAATATTTAAAGTTCGGACTCCAAGTATAAATGAAGATCAAGAATCAAGTTCTCATCAAGAATTTTTAGCGGGAGAAAAACTTCTTCGAGAAAAATAGAAATTCCTTGTAATTTTTAATTTTCTCTAAAATCAATTTTACTCAAATGTTGTAATTTCAATGCTTCTTCAATAAATTTATATTTTCATCAAGACTTTGTTTGATTTTATTTTCAAGTTCTATTTCCTCTTTTTTCTGTCTTTTTCAATTTTTAGTGAAATTCTTAAATCTTGAATATGAAGATAATAGCTCTCTTCTATTTAGTTCTGCACTCATTTCTCTTTTCCCGTGATTAATTGAATGTAATTTTACCCTTTCTTATATTGATCAATATAAGTACTTGTAGTATCTATAGAACCCAACCCACTTATATTAATATCAAAATTGAAGAACAAGAAGGTAAGGAATGAAAATAGGAACCTCCCTGAAACGGAAAATATGAAAGAAAGTTTTAGAATGCTTACGGGGAAAAAAAAACAAAAGGAAAAGGTTTGTGTTACTCCCAAGAAAATGATTCGGTGAAAGGAAGAGACGTTTGTGGACAAGTAAAGAATTTTTTTTTTTTTTTTTTTTTGGGTTTCAAGTTTTTATAGTGTAGAATCGATGATATCTCAGAAGCACTTACATGATTTGTTTGAAATTTGGAAATGATATACTTGTGTTAAATGGTATCACAAATGCAGATATGGCTCGTAGAAGTCTACACTGGGTAACTTGAATACTCGTGGTGGTAGAGCATTTCATGGCTATCTCTATTGCAGAAAGGTTAATTTGTCCACAAGCTGAATAGAATTCTATTATTGAAGCTTGCAAACAAGTCTTGTAGTTGAAGTTCCTGCAAAAATTGGGTCAGAAGCAAGAAGATTTTGTATTACAAATTGTTACGGGCCTGTCAGAATCGTCACCTCATCCGCCACGTGTCAGTAGGGGGGGGGGGGGGGGGGGCACTGAGTCATGTGTCGACCAAGGTGATTGCGCGCGGGATGAACTGATTACATAAGCCGAAGCGATTGCGTGGGGACGAACTGAACAGCCACCAGCGAAGGAACCGAACTCATATACAATATAATGCGGATGCAAAGACCCATACTCCGCTTCTACAATTCTACACCTGCCTCACCTCGCCTCGCCCCTGCAAAGATCTTTTACAACAAATCTTTCCAAAGTCAAATCCCTGATTGATGGGACGTGTGGCCTGCCTAAACGTTAATTCAGCTACTCTTGTTAGAAACATTCAATGCCAGTCAACCTATGGAAAGACAGATTGACACCTAAGATGGGACGAGCCTTGATGATCCGATAACACGTGTCCCCTCATCTAACGGCTCTCATCTTGCTATCCTTAGTATAAATACTACCTCCTTGTGCCTAAAGAAGGATTCGAATCCCATTTTACTCCAACTATATGGTAAACTTCATATTGTTTTCTCTGCCTCTCATATTGGTACCCTATTATCACACATTTATATCAATCACTTCCCGGTGAGTGTTTCACCATCGGTGAACTATTTTTCGGTTGAACCTAAACTGACTTGACCGTCGGAGTGCTCGTGGCCACTCCCAACCCCTCCAGGAAAAGTCACGGGTGACTGACGTCGTGCTACGTGTGCAGGGAAAGGCTGACTTGAAGACTTATTCTGTTAGCCACGTGTCCTATCCATTTTTTGAGGTCAACAGATTGATGCCGTCTATGGAAAACTTACTTTAACCACGGGTCTTCCTACCAAAAAGCTTGTTCAAATATCCGATTGATATTCTCCCTTGAAAAAAGGGATCGATTCTTGAAAAAGAATCAGTTATACATAAGCTCTGCTAAAAAGGGATAAAATCTGCCACTTCGAACCATGAGCTCCATTGACGAAGATGTGAACCCAAGGAGGACATGAGAGATCTCTGAAGAAGAGATTTCTTGAAATGTGACGCATTAGCAGCCCCACCACCGGTACCGCAGGGGCAACATGACTGCCCAACTAACGGTAGAAGTGGCTACTATGGCAGCAAACATGAGGAACGTTGCAGCTCAAAACGCTGCCATGCAAGATCATCTGTGGGAAACTTACTTTAACCACGGGTCTTCCCACCAAAAAGCTTGTTCAAATATCCAGTCGATATTCTCCCTTGAAAAAGGGATCAGTTCTTGAAAAAGAATCAGTTATACATAAACTCTGCTAAAAAAAAAACAATATGCCACTTCGGACCATGAGCTCCAGTAACAAAGATGTGAACCCAAGGAGGACAAGAAAGATCTTTGAAGAAGAGATTTCCCGAAATGTGACGCATGAGTGGCCCCACCACAGTACCGCAGGGGTAACAGGACTGCCCAACTAATAGTTGAAGTGGTTACTATGGCAACAAACATAAGGAACATTGTAGCTCAAAACGCTGCCATGCAAGAACTCCTCATGCAGGTGCAGAACCAAGGTGGTTTCCAAGCCCCGTAAAATCCTCAACAATTAGCCCATAGACGAACTGAGGCAGAATCAAGCAGGAGGACTCACTTGAGCCCCCAAGGCGAAGTCCCTATTGAAAGAGAAGTGGGAATGGACACTTTGAACTACACTGCCGCTTCGGCTGACAACGCCCATGCAGGAGAGGATAACTTTCCTCTAGAATATGAAGAGCAGCTCTAAGGGTCTGCTAATGTCTTTGATAGAATTGGACGGATGCCTAGAAATAGGTGCCAGCCCACACACCAAGCGGCTTGCCAGCAGGAGCGTGTGCAAAGCCAAGCTCAAGCCCCTCTATATAGGAATAGGCGAGAGAGGCGAAATATGGTGGATTGGGGGAACAAGGGTAAAACTGCTCAGCATCCACCTCGCCCAATAATAGATGGGAACGATTCAGACGAATCGTACAGGTCATATGAACTGGATGATGATGGTGACAACTTGCACTTCTCCAAGGAACTTTACACCTTTCTGATACCTTATAATTTCGTTCATCCTAAAATTCCCAAATATGAGGGAAAGGGCGACCCGGAGAAGCATCTCAACAAGTATAAAACACAGGTGAGCCTCAAAGGTGCCTCGCCAGCTTTGAAATGCAGGGTATTCCATTTAACTCCTGGCATAGCTGCTGAAGTATGGTATAGTAGATTGGTACCCCTTAGCATAATGAGCTGGCCAGACTTGAAGAAGGTATTTCTGAACCAATATCTCTCAAGAAAAAAGGGAGAAGCTCCAATACAACGCTTGCAAGACATGAGACAAGTAGCATGGGAGACTTTGAAGAGCTACCTTGCTCGCTTCACTGATGAAATAACTTATTTCGAGCAAGTCACAGATAAAGAGGCCCTTTCAGCTCTGAAAGGAGGCCTAAATATGAACACCTCGTTCTGGAGAGACGTTCGAAGCAAAAATCCTTCAACATCTGACGAATTGGTGGAGATGATGAAAGTAGAGATTGTCAACGAAGAGATGATTGACCACCGAAATAGAGCTTCCCAAGGACTTCCTCCCCCTCAGAGGTAAATCGGTAGAGGACCCACCTCCCAAATAGTGAGCCAGTAATGGACTCAGGCCGAACACACTGTAGTCCCCACATCGGGACAAACACTGGCAACTACCACAATGAATGCGGTGCCTACTTTGACTTATGAAAATGTCAGACCCAACATTGACAACCCAGCTAGAAACACTGGACAACCCTTGACCTCTAGAAATAGAGGCGAAGCGGGATACCTAGAAATAGGCTCCAAGAAGAATCACGGCCTTATTTCGCTTTCTATCGCTACTATGGACATGATACAAACGAGTGCAAAAATGTAAACATGCCTTCTAGTAACCCACGCAACGTAAGAGATCACCACTATCAGGGTAATACGCAAAGGAACTCCCCAAGAATAAAAAAAAAGCTCAGAGGGATTATACCAGAGAGGCGAGAAGTCCACCTATGGCAAGCTATATAGTAAGTTAATCTTTAAGAGGCAGAACTGTGGAGCCTATTACATTCACCCAGGAAGACGCGGTAGGCGTGTACTTCTCACATTGCGACGCCTTGGTAGTCAGAGTCGTGGTGGCCCGCAACGGGCTAAAACGAATGCTGGTGGATAATGGCAGTTCAGTCAACTTCTTTTTGGATATACTTTTGATAAAATGGCAGTAGATCATGCGCTAACACCGATGACCTTGCCCCTCTACGGATTCACCGGAGACAGCATCATTCCCAGAGGTAAAATTACTTTGGCTGTTGAAATGGGGGCTCCGCCTCAGGTAGCATACCACTTCATGAAATTTTTAGTTGTTGATTATCGATCTGCCTATCACGGATTTATGGGAAGACCAGCTCTGAAAGAATTATAGGCAGTCACTTCCATCCATCACCTCTACATGAAGTTTCCAATGAAATGGAGAATTGTCACTGTCCGAGGTGACCAGATGGGATCCAGGGAGTGCTATCTTAACTCTCTGAGGAAGGCAGAACTACGAGTCAATATGGTACTGGATGTCGAAATGTCAGAGGCCCATAAAGAAGGGAAACCGCTGACGCGAGACATTGTCATGGCAAAGGCCAAACCTGGAATATCCTTAGAAGAGTTGGGCCCCATGGTAATTGAATCAGAATCCCAAATTGTCCTGATGTTGGAGCTGGAAACATTCCAAGTAGACTCACAGGACGCATCTAAGGTTCTGCAAGTAGGTAAGGGATTAGAAGAAGAGGCTAAGGAAGAACTGAAATACTTCATGCGGCATGACGACATGATTGGGATAGACCCAAGAGTTAGCTGCCACCATTTGCAAATTGACTCGAACTGCGCTCCACACAGGCAGAAGAGGATGGCGTTGAATGCTAAGAGGTATGAAGCCCTGAAGGAAGAGGTGGAGAAACTCATCAGCAATGGATTTATTCGTGAAGCCAAATATCCGAAGTAGATTTCAAATCCCATCCTTGTGAAGAAATACTACGACAAATGGAGGGTCTGCATTGACTTCTCTAATCTGAATTAGGCTTACCCAAAGGATAGCTTCCCACTCCCACGGATCGACCAGTTAGTGGATTCGACTGCTGGGCATGAGCTGCTAAGTTTCATGGATGCCTATTCAGACTACAATCAAATTCATGTGTTCCCAGGCGACGAAGACAATACTTCCTTCATCACTAACATGTGACTTTATTATTACAAGGTGATGCCCTTTGGCCTACCTACCAAAGGTTAGTCAACAAGATCTTTGCTGTTCAGCTCAACAAAACCATGAAAGTTTATGTTAGTGATATGTTAGTGAAGAGCCTCCGAGTTGAGGAGCACATTAAACACCTCGGAAAAGCTTTCAAGACATTGAGAAAGTACCATATGAGGCTTAACCCTCTAAAATGTGCATTTGGTGTGGCTTTGGGTAAATTCTTGGGCTACATAGTGAATCAGAGGGAAATCAAAGCCAATCCAGAGAATATTAAGGCTTTGATCGAAATGAGATCACCACAAAAGCCCAAGGAAGTGCAACGGCTTACTGGCAAGGTAGCTGCGCTTTGCCCAAGGAAGTGCAACGGCTTACTGGCAGAATAGCCCTACTCAATCACTTCATCTCTAGGGCCACTGAAAAGTGCATGCCCTTCTTCAAAGTCCTCGAAGGGGGTAAGAAATTCCAATGGACCCCAAAATGTGAAGATACGTTCCAGGAGTTAAAAAACTATTTGGGATGAACACCCCTCCTTAGTAAACCCAAAGACGGAGAACCCTTGCCGCTATACTTGGCAGTGGTTGAAGATTCAATCAGTTCAGTGCTTGTACGAGAAGAAGAGATGCACCAACTGCCAGTATACTATGTAAGCAAAGCCTTTCTACCTGTCGAGGTGCGATACCCAGACATGGAGAAATTGAGTCTTGAAAATTGAGGACGTATTTCCAGGCCCCAGCATTCACGTTTTAATGAACTTTCCATTGAGGCAAGTCCTACAGAAGCCAGACGCCTCAGGAAGGTTACTAAAATGGGCTGTTGAGCTCAGTAATTTGATATAACATACACGTCCTAGACCGAAATCAACGGTCAAGCCCTGGCTGATTTTGTTGCAAAATTTGCTAAGGCCTCTAAAATCGAAGTAAACATGGAGTCGCCAGAACCTCCCACCCGGAATCTCTTTGTTGACGGCTCCTCAGGAAAAATAGGCTCTGGAGCTGGCATTGTGCTGGAGAGCCTAGAAGGGCATAAGCTGAACTGCACCATTAGGTTCGGGTTCAAAGCTTCTAACAGGAAGATTTGAGACTTATGTGATGAGCTCGAAATCAGAAAGCATTTCTCTTCACCTCATCATCCTCAAGCAAATAGCCAAATCGAGGCGGTCAACAAAATCATCAAGCTTACCCAAAAAAGAAAGCTAGACACTTCCAAAGGGGCTTGGGTTGACAAGCTCCCATAGGTCATCTGGTCCATCAGGACTACTTGCAAAACATCCACTGGAGAAACACCTTTCTCCATGACTTATGGAGCTGAGGTGATGAGCTCGATAGATGTTGATATTCCTTCTCCTCGCCGCATACACTTCAACGAAGTGACAATGACAAATTGAGGAGGTTGGAGATAGATTTCTTTGAAGAAAAGAGAAATGATTCTCAGGTTAGACTCGCTTCCTACCAGCGTAAGATGATGTGTTATTATAATGCTAAAGTGAAGAAGAGAATGTTTTGCATTGGCGACCTCGTGCTCCGTAAGGTTTTTCCCTCAACCAAAGATCCTAGCACAGAGACTTTGGGGCCAAATTGGGAGGGTCCATACAAAATAGTCCAGGAGATCTGATCTGGCACTTACACAATGTAAGACCTAGAAGGGAAGGCGATGCCTTATCCTTGGAACATCGAGCATCTGAGAAAGTACTACCAGTAGGAAACTTGTAACTTTGTAAATATTATAATCAAATGAACTCTTTGTTCGCTTCGTTCTTATATCAATATAAATAAAGCAACTTTGCTGAGGTGCAAGCCCCTCCAAAGGGGTTACCTCCAAGGAAATCTGTGTAGTCGAAGCGATACGGTGCCATCTCTGATGAAATAGAAAGTACATTCATCAAACAACCTTGCCGAGGTGCAATGGGTCATCTCCAAGGAAATCTGTGTTGTCGAGGCGGTACGGGGTATCATCTCTGATGAAACAGAAAGTGCATTCATCAAACAACCTTGCCGAGGTGCAAGCTCCTCCAAAGGGGTTATCTCAAAGGAAATCTATATTATCAGAGGCAGTGCGGGTACCACCTTTGATGAAATAGAACTCGCACATCAGGAGAGTCAGGTTGATTCATTGGCTTCTTCCATTTCACTAATTGGTTAAGCAAGGCCGATGCGGTTTACTTAGTTATTTATCGGCTTCGACCATTTTATTAAGTGGTTAAGGTGAGCTGATGTGATTATAAAGAGCCATTTATTATTGTTATTCATCTAAAGTGATGCTCGAAGAAGTAATTACTTGTGCCATAAAATGGAAGTAAACGAGGTGATAACACTTAGAAGAAAGTAATTTTCATTAATACCAAGAGGAGGCCGAAGCCAAATAAATCAAGAATTAAATTACAAAAATTTATAGTCTAAATCTACAATAGCCCCAGCTTCGACCTACTCCTCCCCGACCTCTTCCTCGTCCACTTTGACCATAGGCCGGCCACCGGTGGGACCATTGAATTCTTTCTCCAAGAAGTTGATGTCCAATTCAGGGTGCCTCTCGCGGAGGTGAGACATCATCTATTTGGTGGCCCTAGGCTTCAGGAAGCCCAGAAGTTGGCGAAGTCAACATGCTCTGGCGTTTTATCAAAATTGTCCTTGTAATTTTGGACTACCTCCTCGCCCATTGTCTTTGCTTCAGCCTTGAGGGAGTTAATCTCTTTGGCCTGGGCTTCTGTGAGCTTTTTTAGCTCGCCCTTCTCTCTATTCGCCTCTGCCAATGCTTTCGAGGCTATCCGCTAATGCTTGTTGGCGTGATCAACCCTCTTACTTAGAGCCATCACTTGGGAGACGGACTCATGGAGCTCGTTCTTTAGTCGGTTGGCTTGGATCTCAACTGTGTCCAACTTTGAGGTGGCCGTTATCCACTTATCTTCCACCTCTTCGGCTTCCTTTTTAGCCTTAGCCACCTTGGCCTCCCAAGTTCCCGAGGCTTTGAACTTCTCCTCCAGTTCATCATTCCTTTCGTGGAGGCCTCGGACCAGATCATTTGCCGCGGTGCCCATACTTAGGGCCCTGGCCACACGGGCATTATCTGCAGTCAACGGATCTTCTATTTCACACGAGGTGGCGTGATTTTGTCAATCCTCGATCCAGTACTTACTGTGTATTCGGGCTACAGAGGATGTCTCAAGAGGCAGCATCTCCAAAACTACCTCGGGGAGATCTTCATCTTTACTCCCCAAACAATTGGTGGCCTTGCCTCGGGTCGGAGTAGCTGCAGGTCCCTTTTTCCTCTTCCCGGCAGGGCTTTCTGTAATGTAGGTAGTTATAAGCACAATGGCCTGAGGAATGGATGAAGGGTTTCCACGGTCACCCCGATATTCGAAGGAGTAGGAGGTGCATCTGATGGAGTCGAAGTAAATGCTCCAGTTGGGCTGACTCTCTTATTCCTCTGGACGAGGAAAGCTCCTTCCTCCACCTTGTTCTCTTCAACGGGCTGATGTCCAGCCCTACTGAGAGTAAGTAGGTACTCTAACTACTTCTTATAAGAAGCCAACTCGTCCTTAATGCCTTCGCGTCCGCAACTGATTTACGGATCGTGGCAAAGTCAGGCCTCAGCACTTTCTTCTTCGCAAAATCTTCTGCAAACAGGACAAGTGTTGTCAGATAAAAACAAAACATGAGAATAGCTGAAGTGAGGTATTTACCCTGGTTCGCCATCAATCCGTGGAGAACAAAATGTGTGTTCTTGTCAATGATCTCTTTGAAGCTCCTTTCTGATGGAGTCGTTTGGTAGATCTTGCTTATTACGTCCCAATCTTCCTAAAAAATCTCACACCGCGGAAGAGAGTCTGCAGATATAAGAAGCATTAAAATCATAAGTAAAAATTATTCTCATGTAATTAGCTCAAGAAAGGGACTTACTGTAAGAAGAATACAATGTGGGGACAGTAAGAAGCGCCATCGGGTCGCCCTCCATAGTATCCTACTTCCCAGAGACCTAAACCCAGGAGCCCCTCCGGCCCTTAACAGACATGGGCAACCCTATCACGAAAGGAGAGTGGGACCCCCAGGGCAATAAGTAGTACCAACCCTTAGTCTCGTCCTTCCTAGCCATATACTTCGGCAGAAATATGGAGTGAAATACACTAAAGGGCATATCTACCCCGATGTTGGCCCGGCACCAAAGCATCCATGAACCCACCATCTGACACCATGAGTTTGGGTTGACCTGAGTCGAGGCTAGCCCATAGGAACGAAGTATTAGCCCAAAGAATGGATGGAAGGGGAGTCTTAGGCTAGCCTTAAGTAAGTTTTTGCTTATCGCCACATACCCCGGCCTCGGGTAACAGGCTCTCTCATGGGGCTTGGGTATGATCAGTTATATACTATCGAGGATCCTAAAAGCGACCCTACACCTCTCCAGTACCTCCATAGTAATTTTGGAACGGTATTTTGAAGCCCCCCATTGGATTGAAGTGTCCACATGAGAAGCTGGTCGTCTCCAAATGTTCTCCCAGACCCTAATGGACTTACTCAATTCGTCCGAAGGGACTAGCATGGGCTCCATCATAGCAGAACCCCTATCACCTCTCCTTTTCCCACTCTCAGAAACGCCAACAGATTGTTCGCTAGCTATTTCAAATTCTTTAAAGAAATCGTTGAAAAAGAAGATGAAGAAACTGACAAAAGGTGGAGTATTACCTTGTGCAATGGATGACGCTGGTCACTGGCTAGAGTCTGGTAGCAGTCACCAGAGTCTGTCATTAATACTTACAGGAGAAGAAAGCACAAAGAACAGTGAGCAAGGATCCTTTTAGAGAGTTTGAGATTTTCGCAAAGGTAAAAAGGTTCAAATGAAAAGGGATGGGCCTTTTATAGGCAATCTGAGACTCGCTCCAGCCGTTGGATTAATCCCAAGAAAATCTAGGCCATCCAGAGCTAAGTCCCCAAAATCACCGTTGAAATCAAAGGTCGCTAAGGTCAACGGTCTTGATGAAGCGGTGAATCTCACGCATAGCCCGAGTGCGTCGTCCCGGAAAATGGGAGCCGTCGCCATCATTGCCATTTATGGTGAAAGGAGCGTGTCTTGGAAGCATGCAGACGCCTCCCTTATTTTCCTTGGGAATATGCGAAAGTTTTCAAATCATTGACACAAAACCCAAGATTATCTCTTCGAAGCCGATGCTTCGAAACTCCTATCACTTCGATCGCTTCAGAACTTCACTTTGCAACAGCTCTCTACAGAGTTGCCAACCCATGTCACTTCGGCCAGAGTAGAATCTGATGTTGCAACAACTCCCTCTAGAGTTGCCAATTCCTATCACTTCGACCGCTTTAGAACTTTGCATTGCAACAACTCTCTATAAAGTTGCCAACCCATGTCACTCCGGCCAGAACAGAATTTGATGTTGTAACAACTCCCTCCAGAGTTGTCAACTCATATTGCTTCGGTCGCTTCAGAACTTCGCATTGCAACAGCTCTCTACAGAGTTGCCAACCTATGTTACTTCGACAAGAGCAGAATCTGATATTGCAACAACTCCCTCCAGGGTTGCCAACTCGTATCACTTCGACCACTTCAAAACCTTGCTCTCCAAAGAATTGCCAACCTATGTCACTCCGGCCAGAGCAGAATCTGATGTTGCAACAACTCCTCCCATAGTTGCCAACTCCCATCGCTTCGGCCACTTCAGAACTTTGCGTTGCGAAAGCTCTCTGCAGAGTTGCCAACCCATATCACTTCGATTATTCCAAGGGAAACACCGCAAAGATCCCAAGCTTCTTCCTTTGCTTCGGCGATGCCACAGCTTTGCCTCGCCCCAATGCTTAGCAAAGTCCCCACCATCCTCCCATGCTCTCCCTATACGCTCTAGCCCTACGAATTAAAAGTCCCTACACTATATTAATATTCGTACATGGACTTGCGGGACTACTAGGGCCTGTCAGACCCGCCACCTCATCCGCCACGTGTCATCAGGGGATCGAGTCACGTGTCGATCGAGGTGATTGTGTATGGGATGAACTGATTACATAAGTCAAAGCGATTGCGTGGAAATGAACTGAACAACCACCAGCGAAGGAACCGAACTCATCTGCAATATAATGCGGATGCAAAGGCCTGTATTCCGCTTCTACAATTCTACACCTGACTCGCTTTGCCCTCCCTTGCAAGGATCTCTTACAACGAATCTTTTCAAAGTTAAATCCCTGATTGATGGGACGTGTGGCAGGACCCAAACGGTCAATTCAGCTACTCTTGTCAGAAATATTCAATGCCAACCAACCTACGGAAAGACAGATTGACACCTAGGATGGGACGAGCCCTGAGGATCTGATAACACGTGTCCCCTCATCTAACGACTCTCCTCTTCCCATCTTTAGTATAAATACTACCTCCTTGTGCCTAAAGAAGGATTCAAATCCCATTTTTACTCCAACTTTATGGTAAACTTGGTATCATTTTTGATAAGTGCAATTTTGTGCACTTATTCGGGGCCATTTTACTAAGCTTTTGTATTGTTTTATTATTGGATTGTACTTAACTTAGGCTATTTGTTATCCTATTTCAG
>CAIGRQ010109410.1:0-13102 GCA_903798375.1 Fraxinus sp. D2006-0159 | reverse complement strand
TACAACTTGTTCTTGATTATGATTGTGGTTCTGTCCAAAAAAATGAGTAAAAAAAGCCTATTTATCTATCGTTTTTTGAAATAAGCAAAAAGATATTTGAGATTAAATTTTGGTCCTCTTTTTTAATCACGCTAACTATATTTACATATAGAAATCGTAATGGGACACAAGGTTGGACGCGACTGCAGTATTTTGCCACCCCTACCCTATTTTAGGCAATTTTTTCATCCAATATCAATTAATCTTGCTAGACATCAAATAGTTGTTAGACACACAAATGAATAACAAGAAGATGAATGTAAACAATAATTTTTTCAATTATGCTGAGAGTACAGGTGTAGTTTCATAGGCACATTACATGATTTTAAATTGTGATTACGTGGCACTTAAAAAAAAAAAGATAAAAGCAAACAAAAAACAGAGTAAAGAAAGGGAAAACATATACGTTTTCCCACAAATTCACCCCTCATTTTCAGTGATGGCGTTTCGGCGTACTTTCACCTCGTCGAACTCCCCATTTTCGTTTGAAGGTAAAATCATCCCTTTTATGTAAGATTTTTTGAAAATCTCCCTAATGGGCTACAAAAAATTCATACCTGCCTTCTGCCACTATTATAGCTCTATTTTGTTTGCACTTTGTAATTTAGTATTCCTAATTTATAAAAATTTCTGTTTAAGGATTGTGTATTGAGTAGTTCATTTTCGGATAATGTTATGGTTATTAACATGTTCTTTAGGATGGTTTGCAGCATTTTTATTTGTGGTTTGAGGAGTTTCATATAGATATATCTTGCAAGATTTGAGCTTTTGACTTACTAAAAATCTATTTGCCGGCAGAAACTACACTTGTACTCCCAGCATAATTGATTCAATTTATTCTACCTGCATTTCATTCAAAATGTTGTTAGTTCACCCGTAATGCTTATTGATTATTACATTGCAGAAATAGAAACTATGGAAGGGGAGCATAATGATTTATTGGTCGAATCTAGAAATGAGAATGTCACGAATGATACGAATGAAGTTACAAATGATACGCTGGGAGGAGATGACATGAATGTGCCTAAGGCGGGTATGATGTTCAATGACGAAAAAGAAATTCTCGACTTCTACAAGTAATATGCTTTTCAAGTGGGTTTTCCAGTTAGGAAAAGGAATTCGAAAAAGGGGGTTGATGGAGTTATGGGATACGTAATGTTCACTTGTAGCCGTGAGGGCAGAAGAAGTCATGGTTCAAGCAATTTTTTGAAACAACAACCAACAAGCCAAACAGATTGTAAAGCACGGATCTTGGCGTCTTTATTAAGTAATGGACAATGGAGAGTAAACAAAGCCTTTCTGGAGCACAATCATGAAATGAGTCCTTCGAAATTGAGGTTGTATCGATGGAATCGAAAGTTGACTACAAATGTCAAACGAAAGCTTGAAGTGAATGATATGGCATGAATTCCATTGCACAAAAGTTACAACTCTACGATGGTGGAAGCAGGTGGTTATGAGACTATGACTTTCGTGGATAGGGATTGTCGAAATTATATTGAACAAGTTAGACGATTATGTCTTGGAGAAGGAGGTGCTGCCGCAATACAATCATATTTTTCAGATATGTAAGCACGGTGCTCAGGATTTTATTTCATATGGATATAGACGAAGACTCCTGGCTTAAGAATGTATTTTGGGCGGACAATAGGTATAGGCAACCGTACAAGGAGTTCGGTGATGTTATTACCTTTGATACGACATATCTCACCAATAAGTATGACATGACGTTTGCTCCATTTGTTGGCGTTAATCACATGGGCAATTGACACTGCTTGGTTGTGGCTTGGTATTTAATAAGGACACAAATACATTTGTTTGGCTATTTGGAACATGGCTGCAATGCATGCACGGTCAAGTACTGTATGGAATAATTATAGATCAAAACGCGGCAATGCAGAATGCAATTCAAATTGTATTTTCGCACACGAAGCATAGGTGGTGTTTGTGGCATATCTTGAAGAAGTTGCTTGAGAAGTTTAGCTATCATGTTGATAAGGCTTCGATCTTATCAACTATCCACATATTAGTATATGATTTACAGATTGCCGAAGAATTCGATGAAGGTTAGAGAACAATGATTAATACGTACAATTTGTACGATAATAAGTGGTTGTCAGGATTGTTTGAAAATAGAGGCCGTTGGGTACCATGCTTATTGAGAGTATGAATGCATTCTTCGACGAGTATGTGCATTCGAAGACCTCTTTGAAACAATTTGTTGAACAATACGAAAGAACACTGAGAAATAAAGTCGAGAAGAAGTTTCAGGCTGATTTCAAATCATACTCGCAAATGGTACTGTGCGTAACAAATTACGATATGGAAAAGCAATTTCAAAAAGTGTACACAATTTCAAATTTTAGGAAAGTCCAAGATGAGTGCATTGGGAAGGTTTACTGTGACATTATATTTGTTTCAAAGGGAAACTTAGGGTTGATGATAAGTTTATACTGCGAAGATGGAGACAGGATGTTAGTAGAGCACACACGAGGGTCGCAGTAAACTACGATGGGTTGGTGAGTACTCCTACACAGTTGAGGTATGATGATATGTGTCGAGCATTTTTGGAAGTGGCTAACCTTTCTACGGATGATGAAGTGCGGGTTCGTTCGATAATGGAGTGGATCAACGTTTAATTGAAGGAGCTCACGCTGACGAAGTCGAGTGGTGGTACTCATTCCTATCATGTAATCTCGCATGGGTCTGAATCTCGAATCCATTCCGACGTTGACGTACTAGATCCAATATCGTCAATGAGGAAGGGTGCGCCAAGAAAACTTCAACGAAGAGGCCCATTAGAGTCATCTTCGAAGAAAACAAAAGTATGTTTTATGTTCGTCTACTAATTGAAACGAAGTTCGATACCATATTCCTATATAATTTTCGATTTACATGCAAGCAAATTCGGCTTCAATAAAAGGCAAGAGACCGAGAAGTAGACATAGTACTGTGGAAGAGGTTGTGCTCGAGGTTGAGGCATCTCAACTTTGTTCCTCGCTCATACCAATGTCCACTTCGCAAGTGTTTTTGGTATTTTTTTTTATTGGCTTGGTATCTATATTTTCAGTTACATCGTTCAATTTGATATATATTTGAAGAATTAAGGGCAAAGAGTAAACAATTCTTATCATGCCTGATTTTTGGAATGAATAGCTTTTACTTATCATAGAGGCTCGCCTTCAACATACTTATTGTTCTTCTTTCCTTTGTCAGGAAAGTGAAGATGGAAGAGGAGAGAAATGAGGCTGAGAAGAAATGGGTAGAAACTTACTTTTTGAACCAAGTCATTTATGTTTATAGTGATTAGTTTTGATATAATTGAAAATGTTGAACTGTAAGCACTTTGTGTTGCAAAGCTGAAAGTTGAGATTCTTCTAATAAATCATAAACTTTAGGATACTATTCTTCTTTTAATATTTTATCGGGCCTTCATGAATAAAAAATAAACAATATCAACTGCATTTAGGGTAGAAACTGCTGCTTCCAAGCTGTGCCCTGTAATAGTTAAGCTGATTTTTTACATCCTTGTATTCTTCTACCAATCTTCTAACCTCGGTATGATAACTTGGAGGGTTTAAAGAAAGGTTACTTGCAGACGATCTTTTGTGGATTAAAGTTGCTATAGAGTATTGGGATCTTTATAAAGGTTTGCCCTAATGTAATTCTTTATTTGTTTTTGAACTTACTGCAGGAGATGGTCTTCAGAGATTTCACTAAAGGGGGTGACGACTTCAATTTCTATCATTAGGGTGCTTTAGTTTCTGCTTGAAGGGCTGTTCTTTTTTTTTTTTTAGTTGTTTTTCTCTAGCTTTTGGTGTTCCTTTGTTAGATCAAATTTTTGCTGAGGAAAAAATATCGCAATCGGCAACGTCATTTTTGAATTGTACTTCAACGATCAAATAGATGAATTTTACCATTTATCTGAATTGTTATTCGACAATCAAATAGATGATTCAAAATTGCTAGCTGGCTCGCCGGAGCATGCAAATTGTACAAAAAAAATAAGATTTTAGCATGGATCAATACCCATCTACACAATATTTTTTAATTTATCCGAAAGACATTATAACATCGATTTTGGGCAATAAATTCCAGAATCAAAAGTCATTTTTGTTGGAAAGAGAATTATAGAATTTGAACTAGTTTTCGATATGATAACCATTTTCCGATAGCATGTACAAAACGAACACAATACAAATACCTAATCGACAACTAACTACTAATCATGTGAGCCAACAACAATTTCTTCTTCCATACTACTCCGCACGTCCTTTTCCCTTGCGAAATGTCACGTTCACTGAAATCTCAACGTCTCATTTATCAGCTATTTGAGCAAGAGAGTCAAACATTCTGGACAAATCTTCGGCTTACTCATTGGCCACAACATTCACTGCTTCATTAGCGGTACTTGATTCTCCGGTTGATTCTTCAATTTTTACCCAGTCGAAGTAGCCATAGTCGTCACTACAACTTTTGAATAGTCTCCCCTTGTTACTGGTGTTCATTTCAACCTAAAAACACTTTTAAATTCCATGTGGACACCACGGGCATCGAACTTTTCTCGGGCAATCCTTGAAATAATGTGTCGTGCTTCTACAACTGTGACAAACTCCGAAATTCGCCCCTTTCATCTTGAAATTGAGAACAAACTACTTACAAACAAATATGGTAATTAGGACACCTACTACAACAAACTCCACCATTACACACATACTAACTCCACCATTACAGACAAATATGGCAACATTTCCACCATTACTCACCTCTACTACTACTAACTCAAATGGCAACAAAGAAATTTATACGGTAAAGGAAGTGTACAAATGCTTAGTGATTATTTAAGTGCACAAACTAATTCAACTATTACACCATCATACACCTCCTACAATGAACTCCACCATTAAAACCGAACTCATTATGCTCATAAATGAACAACATTGAACATAATTGAACGTAAATCAAACGGAACTCATAAATGAACAAAATTGAACATAATCAAACCAAACTCATAAATGAATGTAGTCAAACCGAATTCAAACCAAAAAAAAGAACTCATAATCAAACACATTGAACATAACTGAACTCATAAATGAACAAAATTGAATAGACCCAACAAAATCAAACTCACTAATTACACCGTTACACGAGATTCAAATTGAAAAATGAAAACAATTGAACACCTAACTTTCTGAGTCACTTTGGAAAAAAGGTTTGGGTAAAAGCTGGGAAAAAACGTACTCAAGTGCTTACCCACCGGAGGTTCAAAGCTCTGGTCGGAGGTGTGTTGTTCAGTGGTGGTTTCACGCACTCGCCAACGGAGGAGCAGTGTTCGAGGTTCTGTTCGAAAATGGTTGCCAGACGGATAATCTTTCACAGGCCTGAGGTTGACCCCAAATAATGGCCTATGTCGATTTCAACCAAATGTTACGGCTGGAGATAGAAACATAATCATCGTCGGCGTTGCCGACTGTACTGATACCCATGAGAGAGTTTAGGCAAGAAGGAATGGGATTTGTTTGAAAATTAAGGTTTCCACCCATCTCTCTCAATTTCACGCGTGTTATCTCTTTAAATTCATTTTTATTTTTTATTTCATTTTTTGATTTGTCAACTGCCACGTCAGCATAATTTAAAATCATGTAAACTGCTGTGAAAGGAGTCCTGTACTCCTAGCAGGACTGTAATTTTTATTTATTTTTCCTTCAAATCACACACGCAGTGAATGTGCCAAAACCCAAAAGATCAATGGTTCTCGTACATCATCATATGATAAAGACAGGGACAGCAGTGATGGAATGGAAATTATTGAAAAAGAAAGGTCATTGAGTATGAACAAATAATTGGAATTACTAACTGTGGTCAGAGCCAATTTTGTCCTCTTTAAATTTACTTATCTCAGCCATATTATCAAATATATAATTGGAATTACTAACAGTGGTCAGAGCCAATTTTGTCCTCTTTAAATTTTCTTATCTCAGCCATATTATCAAATATTGACAAGGCATTAATGTCACATACCAATTTGTGCGTGTAAATTTGTTATCATCTTATAGAAAACTAATCCGTGAGGGTGTCACAATCTCAGCAAACTAAATTTTTTTCTCAAAGCTTCATCTTTTCACATTACAAAAGTGGGAGAATTGTCTTTCAAGGGGTTCGATATAGACCTTGCTGAGTTGGCACATCGCTTGAACATATTTCTTAGTGTCCTTTGTTTTTTGGATAACGTTTGAAAAGATGGTAAATTAGACCCACATGAGTTGGCTAGCACAAGTCGCAGGTTTGATAGTTCGGTTTAATCGAGTATGCCAGAATTGTGGCAAGAAAAAAGTTTGTACTATCCTAATACTAGAATACTGGCCTACCTTCGCACCCGTTAACATGAAGGAAAAATCACTAATTCTTAAATAGTTAAAATGCCTAAGTCCTATTTCGGCTAAATTTTAATAATTATTTTTATAAATTGGTAGCCTATATATAAACAATTCAACATATTCCAATGTCAACTCAATTTAGTTTTAAATATATTGACTTGCTTGTCGTTTGATGTTTTGTACAAAATCGATTAAAGTCATTTCAAACTTAAACTTCTTTTAAGAATCGAATTGTAACAGTTCAATAGGCGATTCATTAAGACAAACTTAGATGAATATTGTACCCTTAAATATGTACAATGAATTTTTGTCCTCGTATGTGTCCCTAGTCCAACCTAACTCTCTTGTACATATGTACAATGTCTTACATGGTAAAAAAAATATTTAAGAATTAAAATGTCAAAATAGTTTGAATATACTATTTCTAAAAATCGACTCATCTTATTTTGGGAATCCAATTAATGAAAAGACAACCAAGATTGAGCAAACTAGAGGATTTGCAAATTTCTACTAATGATATTTATGAAATTCTCAATAACATGATATAAAAGATGTAAGAAATTTATTTGTGATGCAAACTCTTATCATCCACATTTTCTGCATCTTCTCCTTCTCATGTCATCACATGCTTACAAATAAAAACAAAAAAATATATATATAAGTCAAATTTCAGAAATCAATTTCTTATATTAACTTCCTTATGAAAACGTCTCGGCTATTCTGAACATAAATAAATTTTGGTGTAAAAAGCTATAAAATTGTATTCTAAAAACATGATGATTTTTTATTATTTAAATTATTTAAAGTAAGAAATCCTATCATCATCATCATCATCTCATACTAGTCCCTTTTAAGTTGGAACCACAATAATTTATTTGAATAAGTTGTTAATTTTTTAAATAAATAATTAGAGTCCTGCATGAGTTGGCTTGCACGCGTTGTAGGGTTGGAAACTTGGTTTAGCCCGGTGTCCATTATTTCACGAAACAAAAGAGTTTTTAATAATATTTTTAGGAGAACGTGGTTAAAAATGATCCTATAGTAAAAAGAATTTTAAAATAATGGGTACCAAACAGAGACTTAATCTAAATAGTCTAAAACCAGTAAGAATTCTTGTGGCCCATGTGAAATATTAGAAGAACTTTAATTGATTACAAATTAATATAGTTCAATTTATTATTATTTTAATTTATTCTACAAATTATGTAAAAGCTTATTTTTATTAATGAATGGATAAATGTATTGAATTTATGAATTCACATATTTTTATCCTATTTTAAATTATCAACCTATGTGATTAGTGATATTTTTGTGTTCTTGAAAATCAATAATTCAATTATACCTTACTATCTCTCTCTCTCGAGATAAGTTAAACATATTCTAAATACGATCCGATCATATTCCTATTTTGAATTCATATACAAAATAATGCAGTTATATACACAAATATCAATAAGATTGCACACGTCAAACATATTATTCTTAACATTTATTGTCAATGTGTTGAAATTGCGAAGTTCTAATATATTATGAACCTCCCGACACTCTAATAAGAAACTAAGTCCTAATTGGTACCCAATCAATCAAGTAATGCAACAAATCATGCAATATCAATCAAGAAAACCAAGACCATACTAACTACTAGTCTTTAAATTAAAAATAAGAAAATATAGATCTTCATCAATTACAATAAAAAGTTTAGCCTAGCATGATTTTTATAATTTTACAAGAAGATTAATAAAAAGACATTACCCAGAATATGAATGAATACAAGAAATCTTGATCTTCGATTCTAAGCTCTAAATTTTCAAGTTTTTGATGTAATTTGTCTTGAATTCCTTGCTAAGTTTTATTGTCTCTCAAAAGAGGGTGAATTCGTCTCTTCTTCTTAATTGATTTTGAAAAAGCAAGAGAAGTTGTGTAATGGTTAAAACTCTTTATTTCAAAAAGTTTACACTAGTGATTAAGAAATATCAAATTCCTCCCTTTCATATAAATACGAAACTCGAACTTTGGAGAATAATATTGTTACATGCTGAAATAATTATTTTCCACCTAAATTCTACATTAACTACAAAATGGCCCTATTGTATGCCTATATGTCTTTGAACATTCACGCATTGATCATCGAGGCACAATTGAGTAATGAATGCCTCGGACACTGAGGCTCCACAAAGCAATGAAGCGCAGAATCCTAACACTTGGCTAGAATAATTTAGTGAGTTCAGTCATCTCACGTATAATAAACTTTAAATTGAACTATATTCATTTGTAATCAAATTCGAATGAATTTGACTACAAAAGACATGATTTATTATTATTTTAATTTATTCTACGAATTATGTAAAAGCTTATTTTTATTAATGAATGGATAAATGTATTGAATTTATGAATTCACATATTTTTATCCTATTTTAAATTATCAACCTATGTGATTAGTGATATTTTTGTGTTCTTGAAAATCAATAATTCAATTATACCTAACTATCTCTCTCTCGAGATAAGTTAAAACATATTCTAAATACGATCCGATCATATTCCTATTTTGAATTCATATACAAAATAAAGCATTTATACACACGATTATCAATAAGATTGCAGACGTCAAACATATTATTCCTAACATTTACTGTCAGGGTGTTGAAATTGTGAAATTCTAATATATTATGAACCTCTCAACACTATAATAAGAAACTAAGTCCTAATTGGTACCCAATCAATCAAGCAATGCAACAAATCATGCAATATCAATCAAGAAAACCAAGACCATACTAACTACTAGTCTTTATATTAAAAATAAGAAAATATAGATTATATATTCATCAATTACAATAAAAAGTTTAGCCTAGCATGATTTTTATAATTTTACAAGAAGATTAATAAAAAGACGTCACCTAGAACATGAATGAATACAAGAAATCTTGATCTTCGATTCTAAGCTCTAAATTTTCAAGTTTTTGATGTAATCTGTCTTTAATTCCTTGCTAAGTTTTATTTTGTCTCTCAAAAGAGGCTTGGCAAAAATGGCATCGGGTTCCAAATTTTTATACCTTGCGCACGTCTTTTTTAGTCTTTAAGCTTTGAAAATCATCATTTTTTTTCCCGATTTTTATTATTTTCTTTCAATTTCACTTCAATTCATTGAGCTTCACCTGATAAATAATAAATACAGGAAATTATGCCATAATTAATCATAAGAACTCCTAAGTATTCCAATTTAATGGCTTAGATAAGTGAATGATTACACTTATCAAACATCCCAAAATTTGATCATTTGTTTATCTTTAAACAAAACTATAACATATCCCAACAAGTAAGCATGCAATAACTTTTGCCAGTTAACTCGCCATTTGTCTCATTATTGGAATCATTATATGAAATTTATGAAAATCATCAAAATTACAAAACAAAAATCAATTTTTACTTATCCAATATAAAACTGATGTTTGTATGTGTGAAGAATTAAGTAGACATTATAAATTCACAAGTCTTCAACTCTTGATTCTCCATAGTCAAATATATAATTTCTCCACTCGTGAAATACATACCCTCAAACTTATTCTTTTAACTATTTTACCAATATGTGATCTAAGGCTAAATTGATATATTAATCCTCACCCTATCTACTTTGGATAGATCTTACTAATTACAAGTCAATATTTCAACAAATAAAGATTCTCTTTTATTATCATTGCTTCAACTTCTAAGACTCAACTAGGCAAATATTTTTCAAATATCTAATTCTCTCAAATAAATTTTTGATAGCTTAATCAATACATGTAATGCGTCATCTATTTAATGCACTAGTTTTATCCCGTTTTGATTTTGATTTTTTGGATTTTCAGTAAGTGTTCTCATTGTGATCATTTATAGGGTAGTTTTCACTCATAAATCATAATAGCTTTTTCCCCTTTTTTATGCAATGACTAAAGCAATGCCTCTCATTATACACTCATTCTCGAAAATCGACCTCTAACTTAANGTTTTATCCCGTTTTGATTTTGATTTTTTGGATTTTCAGTAAGTGTTCTCATTGTGATCATTTATAGGGTAGTTTTCACTCATAAATCATAATAGCTTTTTCCCCTTTTTTATGCAATGACTAAAGCAATGCCTCTCATTATACACTCATTCTCGAAAATCGACCTCTAACTTAAAATTGCCATCTAATTTTCATCTTATTGGCTTCAAACAATACACATAAGAATTTTCACATACAAAATCTCAATATCTTTATACAACAATTTATTCACCCTCAAATTATATTAAAATTGGTCTAAAGATGTATGAATGTTACTAATTCGACCCTAAAATCACCTAGAGGGGGATGAAGAGGTGAATAATGAGGAATTAAAAATTATAGTTGATTAATATTGCAACAAGTCACAATAATTAATTACTCTATATTCAGTTCCCGTGAATTAACTGCCCTATGTTGAATTGTATGAAATCAATAATATAAATAATACAAAAAATTAATGACGGAGAAAACTCTTAACTGGGTAAAAACTTCGGAACCAAATCAGTAGTTTTCACTGTTGAAAACAAGAACTTACAATATGATCTAGTCTAGAAAACTCACTAAACTCGCTGATCTAATTCATGTAATCTCCAAGACCTGCTGGAACGTGCTTCACTCACACATGCTCCCGATCTTTTGAGATTTTCTATATTCTGTGGATCACCAAAAACACCTTATTTTTATATTCTTCCTGTACTTCTGGTCTAACATCTCTCAAATTTCAGCAATCTTTAAAAGCTATTGAGAAGGTACCTTTCTGATTATATCTAGGAAGTGGGTGTTTCGGATTATTTGACTTTGATGTTTTTCCCGACTCATGGGTGATTGATCTCAAGAATCAAAGGGTATTTATAATAATGATCAATCACCGCCAAAAACGTAATGAGCATTGGGTATTTATAATAAGAGGTATTTGGGTAGAATATGATAGATAAAACTTTTAAAAATCGCGAAATAGGATTTCACGTATAATGACCTCTTATCTTACTGCTGTTGAAATCTTAGTTGGTTGCCCTGAACCTGACTCTAATTACTGGTATATGTTGGTCTACCATGTTCACTGTCTGAGTGAGGTTGTCCAGCTTTTTTGTTAATACCTCCATCTCGGTTGTTAAAGTTGTTATTCCTTCAATATTATGCAGTTTTGCTGTTTTCTTCGATGTCTCCTTATCTAATGGCCACATAGCCTAATTTTCTGCTATTCTTTCATATATATCATGTTTTTTTTTTCCTTTCTGTGGGCATCTTCATTACTTATCCACTTTCTAATGCGTAGGCCATGTTATGGTATTCATGATGCAAGCCTGAATAGAAAAGGTAGATTTGGGCATGTTTAGAAATGTCAAACATTGGGACACTTTCTGAAATAGTCCTCGAACTTTTCACATGCTTCCAAATAGCTCTCGATATCCCTTTTCTTGAAAGTATATATTTCGTTTATGATCTAATGAACTTGAGACGGTGGAAATAATTTTGTTGTGAGTTTTTCTACACCATCTCATTACAAGAAATAATGCTCTTGATAGGTAGAGAATGTAGCAAATCTCTTGCGCTATCCTTTAAGGTGTGGAAATATAAGCATTCGAAAGGCATCAGCAAACATCTCTTCATGGCTGATGACTTCACACAGCAGTAGAAAAGCTCTAACATGGTCATGAAGATTTTCAGTTGCTTTTTTGAAGAACTTGATATCTTGATGATTCTGAAATATAATGATCACATCAGGTCAAAGATGGAAGTTAGCCTGCCTAAAAGGAGGACAATGGTTGGTTGTATGGAGATGGAACATCAATTACGTAATCTTTACTAATGCTTCGCCATAGTTGACTATTGCACTTGGTGGAGCTAGCTGTATTGACGGAGTTGGTAGTATCTCTTAATTTTCAATTTCTGCTACTTTTGTTTTCCTTCCTCTCTAATTTCTATTCTCTTCTTCTTTGCTTAAAGGCCCTTTCAATTTTGGGACCCAAAGGTAGGAACTCGATTTTGTCATGATGTTGCATAAACTGCAATTAGGTGCCTGAAGAAAACATCAATCAAAAGAGATAATTAGGTATGTAATTAGTAGTAAAACTAATTAAAATTTATTTCTAATTTAAAATGGATCAATAAACTTACTTTAAACAACTTATTCCTCGACAATGGCATCAAAAAGTTGTTCATATGAAATTCGCAAGTATACAGATCATTGACAAGTATTAATTTAGTGAATTAATAATATCATCCCACTATTAGAATCATATTAAGAGCCTGTTTGATACGGTTTAAAATCCAATTAAAATTGAAAATATGGCCGTTATTGGGTCCCACCCGTCTAATAAAAGTCAACAATAAAGACTATATTTTCAATTTTAATCTCTACCATACACCCTCTAACAGAGATTAGCTTTGCTCCAAATTGTGAGATGAGTCTCTATTGCGACAACAAGGCTGCTATTGATATTTCTCATAATCCTGTCCAGCATGATCGAACCAAACACGTGGAAGTGAATCGACGCTTATCAAACAGAACCTTGAGGTAAAGATAATTCGGTTTCCATTTGTTAAGTCTGAAGATCAGTTGGCGGATATACTCACAAAAACATATGTAGCAAGAACTTCCATAACTCACTTGAAAAGTTGGGCATCAGAGATTTATATTCACCAACTTGAGGGGGAGTGTTGG
>CAIGRQ010109397.1:0-10722 GCA_903798375.1 Fraxinus sp. D2006-0159 | reverse complement strand
CTATTTGACCCAATTACCACTTTATAAATTGAGTTAAAATCAAACATTAATTTCAATTGTACATTCATATATACTACTCATTTTGTGAAACTCACTATTATTCATCTTTAGAAATCATTTATAAATTTGCCAAACAAAAGCTTAGGCCCAGTTTGACCGTCAATTTTTTGGAAAGAAAGACTTTTTGAATAGTAATTTTTTGAAGAACATGTAGTTAAAAAGTAAATTTTTTTTTTTTGCGTTTATATGAAGAATAATTTACTGTGAGAATGTGAAATTGAAAATAAGTATAAGACAAAAAAAAAAGATTTTGAAAGAATGATTACCGAATAGAGAGAGAGAGAGTTTTCAAAATGACCACGTCAAACCCGTCATTCACTACGTAATCCAATTTACTCTTTATTCACTACAATGGCCTTTTCAATTATAAAAAGACAAAAATACCCTTAATAAGGTTATTAAACTACAAAAATACGGTTATATTAAAAAAATAAGAATAACATTTTAATTACATAACAAAAACCAATACTTCTCAATTTAAATTTCAAGACCAGGTCACTTTCTTTATATATCTTCTCCAACAAAAAAATAAAACGTTTCTTTAATTTTTCATCCACCTCAACCTTAAAACCTCATAAATTTATCAAAATTCAAAAAAAATAAAAAAAATCCTTTATATCAAATAGTTCGAATCGGTAATTATATTTAATTTTGTTTTCATTATATTAGTATATTTCTTTAATCGTTAAAATTTATTTCGACATATGCTAATACACAAATAATTTTTTACACTTCATTTAATGGATCTATAATTTTTTTAAAACAAAAAAAATGAGAAAAATCATCTGAATAATCAAATATGATATTTTAAGAATTCAAACGGTTGGATCATCCCATAACGGAATGCCCAGTCGTTGAGCCGTCCTTTAACAGACGACCCAGCTGGACAAGGACGACCAGTTTTTATCTTCAGTGCCCCAATTTATTAATTCCTTATGGTTAATCTATTTTTTTTAATATTTTGATATGTAATGCAGAATGGGGTCAACATGTCTCCCGGGTTGTTACTTTGGTGAAGTTCAAATGAACGAAAATGATAAATGGAAATGGAAGAGTGAAGGAGAAGTGTTACTGAAATTGTGATAATATCGGGTACATCATATACGAAAAATGTACCATAATATAGAAAACGTGCTCAATGTGGACCCCTTTCGGTATGATATGGAATTGATATTTCTATTTCATGAGCATTCAACCATTTCGATTCCACCGTAAAGTTTTGAAGTGCAAATGAAGTTGTTAATTGAATTGAACTAAGGTCACAAGTTGACTCCTATCTGGGTAACTTTATTGAGGAAGAATGTCCCCAAAAGTGAATGCGAAGATTCCAATAGAGGGAATCGTAATGTGAATGATTTTTAGGGCACATTGGAGATAGCTCGTGAGGATGATGTGATTATTTTCGAACAGTTGCCACCCATCATGATCTACCTATTACGCACAGAATTCACGAGGTAGTTCAAGACAACAAGAATTAAAAGTTATTTACAAATAAGGATTTGATTGCTTTATCCAGTTACATAAGTGAGGTGGGAATTTACAGGCTGGACTGAGTACACGATCTTCAAATTGTTCGTGTATGATTCCCGATCAATCAACTGTTTGATAGAAAGAGATATTTGTAGAAAGTTGTGCATCGAATTGCAATGAAACATAACTTTAAATTTAAAGTAAAGAAATTAAACAAGTGTGCATACACAATTATCTATGTTGACGATAATTACAGTTGACTTTTGCAAGCGACAAAGATGAACACGGACGAGTTCTTTGTAGTTCGCAAGTATACACGGGAACATACTTGTGAAGTGGGTATTCGTTGAAATGATCACATGCAAGCCCGATCATAGTTTATTGGTCGACAAATAATGCACAAGTTTCAAGACTTACGGACAATTTACAAACCGAGTAGAGTTATGCTAAATTAACTTGGTATTGCCATAATATGGGGAGAACTAATACCAGCTAGATATTTTTTATTAAGACCGAGTATTTTTTCATGACTCTTGAACAATACATTCAAGGATTTCGAAATGTGATGAGAATTCTAATTCTAGTCGACGATATAACTCTGAAAGCTAGATACGAAAGAAAGCTGATTATTCTTACATGTCAGATGTCAACATCCAAATTTACCAATTTGTATTAGGTATACTCAATGGCGAAAATGATCTAACGATACATTGATTCTTTACAAAGTTGAGGGAAGTAATTGAGGACGTCAATAACATTGCCTTGGTACCTGACCGGGGGCAACCTATAATAAATGGTATCATTGAGGTTTTTTTCGAGAAACATCATGGTTATTGCATATACCATATACAAGGCAATCTGAAGACTAAGTATTAGGGGAGTGGCATCTCTACATTGTTTAAGAGAGTTGTAGAGGCCTACAATTTTGAAGAGTTTAATAAATTCATGATCGAAATAGAAAATAAATCACATGGTGTATGAGAGTATCTAACAGTGAAGATTGTGATTGAACATTGGACACGATCACATTTTTCAAGACATCGATAAAACATGATGACGTCAAACAATGCAGAGTCACTCATTGCTTTATTGAAGAATGATCGAGAGTCACCAATTTCCGCAATGGTTGAGCACATTCGTAACAAGTTATAGCAATGATTTCAAGACCGACGTGCAGAATCAAATGTGCTGACTCCAGGTCACGAAGGTAACTCTTCAAAACTCTAGAGGTGATAAGAAATGTAAGTGTGGAACAACAGAGCAATTCCGCTTTTCCGTGAGATACGAATGTAATATCGGATATATTGTGGACATGTATTATAATACCTGCATATATAGACAATTTCAGTTGAAGAGTTTTCCATGTGCATGAAGTCGTAGTGGCCATGCATAGAGGATTTTCATAATACAACTTATGCACTCATTATTACATGGATGATTATTGGAGAGCAGCGTACGTCAAAACTATATTTCCACTACCAAATGAAGCTAAGTGGAAATCATGTGTAACATCTATTTATAGTACTTTATTGTTTGTGAATTTAAAAAATTATAGTACTTTGCTTATTTCATTCATGTTCTCATAACATATACAATTAAATATATTACAATTATTTATACAATAAATAGAAAATTAAATTAAAAAAAAGTTAGTTTAAGGATCCAACGAGAAGGCATTATGGCAAAAATCAAAGTATGTGGACCTAATTACAACTTTTTAATAGTTGATTAAAATGAAAAATGATGATAGGATAGTAAATGAACTCAATGTATGCAATTGGAATATGAAGGATCCATCGAGAAGATATGATGTCAAACATTTCCCGAATGCATCTTTTAATTGTGGGGGTGTAACAAGTCCTTTACCTCCTAAATATTCATCTAGCAACCTTTTATTTGTCGTAATACGAGTTCTCGCCGCTTCTTCACCATTACACTTGAAACTCGTAATGATGGCAAACTCAAGGATCAAGAATCTTGACACCTTCCCATCCCCTAGGGTAAAATACTGAAGTAATAGCAAATCAACGATTTGACCAGAAAATTGAATGTCTTTCAATTAATAAAAGGACCATAGGAATGACCGGCGCAGTATGACTGCGCTCCCTCATCGAGCCCCTCTAAAACTGTTGCACAGATGGAAAAATTACAATACGATGTAACTTTCCTAGAGGTGGCAATCGAGCCGAGTAGCTCGTCGGCTCGTACTGTAGCGATCCATGGGCNATCGAGCCCCTCTAAAACTGTTGCACAGATGGAAAAATTACAATACGATGTAACTTTCCTAGAGGTGGCAATCGAGCCGAGTAGCTCGTCGGCTCGTACTGTAGCGATCCATGGGCCGCTCGGGCTCGTCAAAAGACGAGCACGAGCATGAGCTGAGCGGACCCGTTCGTAGACGAGCCGAGTTCGGCTCGGCTCGTGGCTTGTGGCTCATGGGCTCGTGAAAAACCTTTAAGAAAAGCAAAAAAAAAAAAAAAAAAAATTTGACGATCCATGAGCTGAGCCTAGCCGGCTCGGCTCGTGACTCGCGAGCTCGTGGGTCGAGCCGAGCTCGCCCACGAACAAACGAGCCACGAGCTACGAGCTGGCTCGGCTCGTGAGCTCGTGGCTTTAAGTGCCGAGCCGGCTCAGCTCGGCCCATTGACACCTCTAAACTTTCCTGATATGATCTCTCATACTGGCGTCGAGTTGATATTCCATCCTGCAATAATTTCACAGGTTAAAAAAACATAATATATTAAAACTCAACCAACCAGATTATGTGTTATTGTACGCATGACGTAAATTCATTTCATTCCACATCAAAAAGAAAAACAAAATGAAATTAAAGTAAAAGGTAGACTGAAATAGAAAAAAATAATTTAAAGTAAAGTAAAATAATAAAAATAATTTAAAGAGAAATAAAAGTAAAGATAAATAAAAACTCAAGGAAATTAAAGAACAAAAATTAATATAAAAAAAATTAAAGTGAAAAAATAAATTACAAAAAAGGACAAAAATAAAATTTAAAAAAGAATTAATGAATAAAAATAAACTTAAACAAAAAAAGGAAATTATAAAAAACAGAACAAAAACTAAAATGAAAGAAAAAATAATGAATTATAAATACATTAAAAATGAAAATGAAGGGAAAAATTGAATAATTAACCAAAAATAATTGATGGAAAAGAAATTAAATTAAGGAAAAAAACTAAAAAGGAAATTGAAAAAAATATAAGATTTAAAATTAAAAAGGGAAATAAGTTTTTTTTTTTTAAAAAGGTAAAAAAAAGGCATTTGGGCGGTTTGTGGCCCGTTAATAGTTTCAAAACTGGTGGACCTGTCGAAAATCGTCATTTCCGACGAACTCTGCCACAAAAACCTCATTTAATCTAACTTTTCTTTCATTTTAACCATAAATAAACTTCAACACTTGTATTAAACTCATAAATTTTAAGATTTATTGATATTTCATGTAAAAATCAAATCCATAAATTAATATTTTACATCACAACGAAATACTAAGATTTAAAACAAAAACTAACCTTGTCAAAAGTGTAGAAGATGAATACTAAACCGGCCGTTTCGCTGTAAAGGGAGCGATCCAGATTTGAAAAATCATTTTTTTTTCTCTCTCCTCTTCACAAAGGGTAGTTTGGCCTTTTTAATGTTTTAAAGATTTTTGACCTTTATACTTTTTTTTTCTCATTTACAATTGGTCAAACGCCATCATGAAAAATGGCATGGGTCAACCCGCCATCACCCACTAATTCCTCTTACCAAATAGGAGCTTAATGAGTTGATTACATTCTTTAAGAGTGAGAGTACTTTTAAGAAAATAAAAAATGTACATTTCATTCAACTTTGGACTCGATTCTTGCCACTCGTACAATTCAGCAAGCCTTCAAACGAGAGAGAGAGAGAGAGAGAGAGAGAGAGAGCCAATACAATATTACATATGAAAGCCCATGAGCTTTACAAATTCATCGAAATCAATCCGTCCATCTTCGTTGCAGTCCATCGCTACAATCATTCTACGACATTCTTGGTCAGAGAACTGTGTTAAACCTAGTGAATTGAGTACTCTGTTCAACTCATTAGCAGCAATATAGCCATCATTATTTTCGTCAAAAACATTAAATGCATCTTTCAGTAATTCCCAATGAGTTTCATTTTCCTCGAAAGCACCTAAAATGTCATGATCACCTAATGCCTCTTTTGGGTCAAAAACAAGTCCCAACTTATGCACTACTATTTCGACATCTCTCATACTAATCAAACTCTTGTTGCTCGTTCTACAACTTTGTATGGTCGAAACTTTGTTATCGACAATGTCTCCTCGAGCCTGAATACTATTGAGGAGGCGAAAAATAGTTCGGAATAAGCCCCGAAAAGAAAGGTACAAGTCTTTAAATGTAAAAATGAAGCTGAAAAACATACACCATAAGATCAAAGAAATGAATTCCACAACACTAGCTGCTGCTGCTCCACAAACATACATGACACTGCCACTTGCTGAACTCATTGTAGCGTATTTTGCACGTAAAACTTGGGTTTTTTTTTTATAATGAAAGATTGGATAGAGGTTGCAAACTCTCAGTTACTACTTAATACTATGACTTGTTATTGTGCTTAAGTTCTTGTCCCATTTATAGGAAGTTAGACTTGGATAAAAGCTTTCGATGGAAGGTTCACTGAATTTTCCAATTTCTTTGAGTTGAAATTGACCCCTCCTTTCGTTTTTGTTCTTTACCCTTTGGATTAATTTATAGGACTCAATACTTTTATTGGGAATCTCCCTACTACGAAGGCAGAAATATGGTCTTTCTCTAATTATCTTAAGTTTGATTGTTTCGTAGTTATTTGCTCGTTCTTACTAGTCTCAGATACTTTGAGGTAATTTTCATATGCAGTCCTGAACTTTTAGCAAAATTTCAGTTGGATTACTAATCTTTAATTTGTATCAATTGGGTTATTGAGTTTGAAAAAAAAAAATGAGAAATGGGGACCAAACATGGACGAAATTTTACCACTCAAAATCATTTTCGATATAATGTCATTTGTTTTGTGTTACCTTACTTACTCAGTGTTTGGGCTTCATTAAAATCAAATTTTGGGGAAGATATATTTGAAATAATAATTTTTTTTTAGTATGATTGAAAAAATGAGAAAGAAAATACATTTTGAATAAAATAGAGCCCAAACTAGGGCTTAGCCTTAGTTGGTTCCCATTTTCTAAACTCATTTTTCCATCATTTCATACACAATTTTTATCAACTTTTCAATAACATATTTCATGAACATTTACCAAAATCTGCTAAAAATATGATTTGTAGGTAAACCAAACAGGTCTGATACTCCGATCCATTTTGAAAACTCATTTTTAATCACACATTCTTTTAACAAAATAAATCTACACGTGAAGTCATAACCTTTCCTTACTTTTTAACCACACGTTCTATAAAAAATCACTTTTTAACAAAATCTATTTTCTAAAAATATCTACCAAGAAGTACTCAATACTAGAAAAATATTTTATACTTGCTCTTAAATATCTTGACCTTCATTCTTGTCAAAGAAACCAATAAATCCATTCCATCATCAAAGCATATGCTTATGTCGTGTTCTGTGTTTTGGTGGCACTCTCTCTAGGTGAACTAATAAATAATATAAATGATAAGTTAAAATTTTGTGAACTGAACTGTCAAATTTTATTCAATATTACGTACTTTGTTAGAAATTTTTTGGTACCCCAATCAACACTCCATTCCATAACTTGCTCCCATACCATATGCTTATTAGTGAACTAGTCTTTCAAGAATTTGTTTCCCCAAGGAAAAGGCAACACTGAAATTGCTCCCATACCATATGCTTATTAGTGAACTAGTCTTTCAAGAATTTGTTTCCCCAAGGAAAAGGCAACACTGAAATTTCTCCTACACTTTCATTGCAATTAATAATATTTATTTTCCACAAGTCAATGTCTACATGATAGTTGAGGTTTCAAGTCATCTATACTATTGATCACTTGTTTGAATATTATTGCTATACATTTCTATGAAAATGAAGGGTTAAGCCCTCATAGGTGTAAGCTCACACCGAACTTTCAAGATTTGACATAATCCTTGTCTGGTTCGACTTTTCAAAATATAAGTTTTTAAAATGTTATTATTTTCAGTACTTGGCTAACATTAGTTGTGTGTATAGAAAGTAAATATCGCATGATTTCAAAATTGGATATCATTAACTTGCTTTATACTTTCATCTGATAGTAATCTCATTGATTTCTATAACAAAGCTTTACGAATTAGACTAAAAAGTCTCGAAACATTGATATATAATAATTTTTTTTCTTTTAATTTATGATGAAAATGTGTCATAATGACAAAAGGTAATTTTTAATATCAATATTGCTTGAATATATGTTTTCATATTTTATAGACACGAATGACATTTATGCCCAGATATGTAAGACACGCCGATTTGTTGTCAATTTTATACTTTCACGTAGGGATGGCAAAGGGCTGGGTCGGCTAATCCCACCCTCGTCCCGTCGGACATTTTTATTACCTTACCCCCATATCCATACCCGGTTAAAGCTGGGCGGCGGGGCGGGGGGCAAGTTCATTGCCCCGTTTATTTTTTCTTTTTATTTTTATTTATTTTAATTTTTGGTTTTATTATTTTTTATATCTTTTGTTAGTTATTATTACTTTTTTACTCTCAGGTTTGTTAAATTGAAAGGAAAATTGAAGTCCAACAATCTAATTTAGACATACTAAAGCTGAGTGATCTAATTTGAGATTTCATTGAATTACAGTGGTATTAAAAAATTAATTTATAACTTTTCATTTCTAGAACTACCTATTTTCAGTGTTCGGAAAGGCGGAAAAGGTAGGACCCAAGCATAAGGTGTGAGAAAAAAAAAAAGTCTCGCTTAGGAAAAATGGTTATGCTAGAAGTATCTAACCTTTTATTATTAATCATCTCGTTGAAATTATGCTCTTATTAAATAATTATTAATAACCTTTTTTTTTTTTTATGCAAAACTTGTCCCTATCATATTGCCTCCTGCGGATTCGGGACCTATTTTTCGAGTTTTGATAATCACATGATTCACATCCCCGTATGAACAGTGGGCTGACCCCCACAATAAATTTTAAATTAAAAAATTTGCACAATATTTTTCAAAATTTTGCACAAGATTTTCAAAAAATCTTAATCAGCTTTCAATTTTGCCATCACAATCAAAATTTTGTACTACTCTAAAATTCTAGCTCTGTCACTAGCAGAAAGAGGCCTTATCTTTTTTTTTTTTTTTTTTTTTTAAACTGTTAAAGTGCTTGAGTCTAATTCAAACACCTAATAGTCATTTCATTGATTAATAAATAAAAATTTTCAAATTACACACAAAATCAATTCCATTCTATTTTTGTTTCATTTTGTATATAACCTTACTTGTTCATTGCTAGAAAAATATTTTATACTCGCTCTAAAATACCTTGACAATCACTCAATTCAAGCAAACCAATAAATCAATTCCATTATCAAATCATAAGCTTGTACATAGGAGCACTTTTGGTAGGTGTATTGAATTATTTTAGGTTGTTTGGCAAAACTTTTGACAAAAGTTACAGAAGATTTTAATAAAACTTTAATGAAATGCTATTTAAAAAATAAGTTGTGAGTCCTGAAAAGTATGTGGTTAAGGCCCGTTCGGTAGAGATTAAAATAGAAAAATTAACCGTTATTGTTGACTTTTATTAATTAGACGAGTGAGACCCAATAACGATCATATTTTCAATTTTAACTGGATTTTAATCTTTATCGAACATGGCTAAAATTGCCAATTAAAAGTCGACAATATTTTAACAAAGTTTTATCAAACATACACGTGATAAAAAGGTTAAAATTTCGTAAACTACACCGTCTAATCATGTTCAATATTGTGTAATGCACAAGTCGAGACTTTCTCGTGCATTCATAGCGTGCATTCCACACTCCATTGCACGACTTTTAGCCCTTGTTAGATGCCTGATAGTGACTAGTGAGCTAGTTTTTCTAGTCTTTGCTTGGTTGGCCCCAAGACAAAGGCAACCACGAAATTTCTCCTGCCTTTCCTTGGCATGGTTTTAGTAATATTTAATTTCCACAAGTCAAGGTCTACTTTAATAAATGAGGTATCAATTCATCTATTTTAGTGATCACTTTGTTTGAATTTTATTGCAATATACTTCTATGACAAGGAAGGGATAAGACTCTAGCGCTAAGTGGTGTAAGTTTAAGTCGAATTTTCTAAGTTTGAAGTGACATGATCAGGGCCGGCCCTAACTCAAAGCAAGTATGGCCACTGCCTTGGGCCTCAAGTTTTAAGGGCCTCTAAAAAAAGCCCAAATCTTGCCCAATCCAAAACCCATCAAATTCTTTAAAGCAGAAAAGAATTAACCAATCGTGTTCTTCTCGGCTTCTCCAACCATCTTTCTCTTCAAATTCCAATCATCTTCTAATCTTCCCCAAAAACAATTCTCTCTATTCCCTACACGGCGATTCATATTTTCATTGGACCCTTATTGAAAAATTCTCTCTCCCTTTTTTTTCCTCAAATTCTTTCTTCAATTTCTTGAATACATAAAAGTTTTCCTCTGTTCTAAGCCACAGTTTTCCTTGGGTGCATTTAACACAGTTACACTCACTTGATTGTTCCGTTTCATTGCACGTGCATAGATACATGCAAATATTTATACAGATATGCACACATATGAGATCGCAGTATGTGATTTGAGGCCTTTGGTGTTCTTAATTGCCTTTGGAACCACGAAGGTGGGAGGGTTATTCGAATTCGATCTTTAATTTTAATGGTATATTTGTGTTATTTTTTCTTGTTTACATGGCTTATGTATTATTTTTTACTTTTCCGTTATGCATACGAGATCACAGTCTGCTCCATTGATTGCTACAGATACTTAAACCGCTTATAGGGATAATTGATCCCGACAAGTTGTAATTATGTTTCTTGTAAGGAAACTAAGGTCCTGTTTGATTTGGCAATTTTTCCATGGAACTAGGAAATAAAATTTCATCTTCCACCAAAAATCATGTTTAATTGAGAAAATTTTCTTGGCTATTCATTTTCCATTTTTTGCCTCACACGGTTCCAATTTCATGGTTTTGAGGAAAATCAATTTCCACCAATTTGGTGGGATTTGGTTT
>CAIGRQ010109353.1:0-13385 GCA_903798375.1 Fraxinus sp. D2006-0159 | reverse complement strand
ATGTCAAAGTAACCCACTTGAAACTATATATTAATGAAGAATTTGATGTATTGAAAATTGCCAAACATTTGTCCTACATAAAAAAGTTAGGAAACTTTGATGTTGTTTATATTGTGCAAGTTCGAGAATTGAGTTTGGGCCCCAAGAGGTACCGATAGTCTTTAGAAGGGGTGAGATATATATTCTATGGGATTTGGTCCAAACCCCACACGCGCGCGCCGTCGCGCCGTTCAGCTAGCACCGCACGGCATGGGCTCGAGCCCGATTCGGTCCGATCCGTGTGCGGGAGCGTCCTTGTACTATATTATCTTATTGAACAAATTTTATTTAATTTGAATCAAATTGTAATTAATAAAATTTTTGGGTGCTTAATAATTTTTTTTATTAATGGGCTTATTTTCGGGTAATTACTTTGGATGGTCTGTTAACCGACTTTTAACCAAACCATGATGTCTGTTCGATTTTTTGGGGGCCTGTTTGAACAGTGGCGACTGTTCTAAAAGGCTTGAAGGATATTCAAATGGCAACGAACGATTCTATCAATTGCTAGCCCTGCTACCAAAATAATTATACCATTTTCACTTCAAATATTCTCTGTATTGAATCTCATTCTCCATATCTCTCGTTCTGATATTGTTTTTGAAGTGAATATACTTCATTGAGTTCGTTGGAACTCCTGCAAATTGATGTGCTGCTTCCGTAGGAGATGAAATTCGTTCTATTCAAGGAAACGATTGCTGAACGTCTTTAACATTTTTGAAGATAACAAATTCGTTTTTAGAAAATATGGTGAAGTCGATGGGCTCGAATTGATTTTTCTGATCCTGTTGATCATATTGTTACGTTGTGCTCATTACAATAAGGTAATTCTGTTGGATTGTTTGAAGGAGAAACTTATACTCCAGAAACAACCCTTTCTTCTACTTCTTAAATCGAAGGACAATATTTCTGTAACTGTAAATTATCTCATAAGTTATTTTTGTAATTTACCCACACAACAAATGACTCATTCTAGAAAAAAAAAAGGTGTTTCAAAAGTTAAGATTAATTACAAAGAAGTCCCATACTTTGGCATTAGCTACAATAGTCCCCAAAACATATATTGTACTGAGATGACATAAAATACACAAGTTCTCCCAAGGTTTCACTCATGTACAAGCAGGCCTTCGAGGTGGCAGTTGCTGACGTGGTGTTTTCTGCATAAAATAAATCAAATTCATAGTAATATTCATACTTATTGGAAAACAACAACAATGATGATGATGATGATGATTACCTGTAATTTTGGTCTCAACGTCTCTATAGCCACTGTTAATTGTAGATCAACTCCTGCACCTTGCTGCAATTTATGTAATTTTTGGAACTCTCAACTTATAATAAAGCTTTTTTTTTTTTTTTTTGGCCTTTTTGACAAAAAGTGTAAAAAAATAATAATTGAAATTTAAATATTTTTTTTTACATCCACACAAGGCAAAAAAATGAATTTCCATCTTTTTAATTGGAGCAGAATTTGAATTTAGAGTCATCAGGATTTAAATGATGATGTAAAAATAATTTTGGAGATTCAATTTACACTAAATTTTAAACCACCATGTTCTTAGCTTTCCAATCAGAAGTTCTAGTTGAGAATTAATACCTTGAATAAAGCCCAATCTGCCGAGTCAAAAAAGGCACGCTCGTTGTCCTGCATCGAAGAATTAAACCTTTTAGCTTTAGCCAAAAGGGCAAAGAGGGGGGGTGGGGGGGGTGGGGGGATTATTTATTTTTGGACAGAATTTTTTAATTGGACAATATTAAATAGAAAGAAGACAAAAGAAATAGAGTTATTCCTAAGTACAGAGAATAACTCACAGAATTTGTAAGCATCTCGTGCATCTATTTGTGTGTGTTTTTTCCCATTTTTTTAATCTGTTTTGTTCGTTTTAAATTTTTGTATTAGTTCTGCATTAATTTCATGTACTTATATACTGATTGAAAGAAATATGTATAACTCGAAAATTGTACTTGCCTTTGAGATTAAAGGTTTCTTCTTCGGCATGAGTCCACCGTACTTTTTACCAATTGATGTATCCTGCAATTAGAAATTAAAGAAACGATTTGAGTAGAAGTGACATTTTCTTTTTCCTAAACCTTACCTTTTTTTATTTTAAGTGGAAAAATTTCTTATTTTAAAAATATTTATTTAAACTTAGTTATAAATAACGTTTTTAAGCTTGGCCCACACACGCTTTAAATTAGGATTAACAAATCAAATCAAATCAAAATCAAGTTTCAAATTCCCTTCTTAATTGATTTAAATTTGAAAATATTCTAATTTTAGAAGAAAAATCCTTGTATGAAAAGGAAGAAGTTTATGCCAAAAATATTGACATTTTGCTGTTTATGGACCACATAGTGATACTGTATACCTTGTTGCACGTGATGCTGCCCCAAAATATCTACGTCACATTTTTGACACTATTTTCCTTTATTTTAGGACAATATGAATATGATTAAGCTATTTGTACATCAGAAGTTTGCTCCTCGCTTTTACAGACGAATATGTCATATTTTTTTAATAGCTGAATTAACGATGTATTTTGTAAAAGATGAAGACACAGAGCCTATGCGTAGTAGGGTGGATAAGAATATATTCCCTATAAGAAGCGGTAACAAAATAAATGTAAATAGATATAAAAAAATAAAAATAAAGATCCTCACGATACGTGTAGTAAGTAAATTCTATGATTGACCAAATAACAAATTTTTATAAAATTAGTTGATGACATCATAGATGTTCTGAAACGTGCTGAGTTTGTGAATGTCCACGTATGACATGTGATGCTCATGTTTTGTTTGAACTATCAATAGCTTGCGTGTATGCTTGTGTGTCTATCCAAGCTCATAGTGTGAGACCGCATCATTTGTTGTTTTAAAACATTGTCAAAGCTCGTTTGGTTAAATGTAACTTTTCGTTTTCGAACATGTTTGAATTTCATTTTTAATTTTTACTTACAAAAAAAAAATTTGTTTTGAGAGTATCTCTTTTCTTGCTGTTTACATAGTACGTAAAATCAAGAAAAAAGGATTTTGGAAAATTAAGGGGGCAAAAACAAATTGTTTAAAGGAGTACCTCATGGTCTTTGGAGAAGGCAATAAGATTTTCTTCACTTGTATTGCAGTGATCAGCCATTTAAGCACCCTGTAACATTAGTCACCATTGATATTTTATGTTAGAGAGAGAGAGAGAGAGAGAGAGAGAGAGAGAGAGAGAGAGGCAACTGAATTACCTTGAAGCAGAGAAAAACTGAGCAAACAAAAGAAAAAGAAAGAGATGGAAAACAAAGGAGATGCTTGTGTGTGTATATAGAGGGTTTTAATGTCGGTGTGTAACTTCCGAACGTTGAAGGAACTCTCAGACTAATTTGATAATTTAAAGGGATCGAGATGAAGATAAGTTGGTCCATGGTGATGTGATGTGGGGTGGGGTGGGGGTGGGGTGGGGAAAGGGAATGAGAATAAATAATACACACTAGATGTAGGAGATTATTGGACTACAAATTTGATTTTAGTTAAAGTTTGTTAAAATATCGACATCAAATTGGTCCTTGACTTACTATATCGTACAATTTTTCTTAATTGCCGATTACGAAGCCTTCGAATATGACGTCATATCTTTTTCATAATATATAATGACACGTGATATTATTCACAAATTATTATTTTTTTATCTTAGATATAAGTTTAATTATTTCGATGGATGCACTGGGAAATAACTTTTCTCTCTCCATTTTAGTTTTTTTTTTTGCTGTATTTGAGCTTCGAATAAAATTGAAATAAAACTATTTTGAGATGAATAATTTCATATCCACATCAACTTAACGGCTACTCGAGTGTTTATTGTCTTTAATTTCCTTTATTTATTTATTTTTTATTTAATTAATTAATTGATTATGAGTCAATATCACAGTCTCCCAACCGCTAAGAAGCCTATTACAATAATTAAAATCTTAATTTTCATAATGACAATATTGAGTCTTTGACTCTTTGAATTGGCACCATATAATGCCAATATTAATATTAATATTAATATTCATAATCAATGAAGGACTTCGAATTGACATTCACGGCAAAGAAGATAGAGATAAGGGATATGAAAAGTTATCATTTTTTTTTTCCTGTTTCTCAAGATCTGCCGTCAAATAATACAAATTTTTGTATAGTAAGTTTTTCGAACATCTAGAACAACTCCTCCAAAATGAGTCCTAGACGGAGCTAATATTGTTATTAATTGCATTTGCATTTATTTTGTTTCCATTTCTTTTTATATCTCGTAAAGAGAATTTTTTTTTTTAAATCGAAATAAAATAGGATGTTAATTTCATTGACAACAAATTCATTTCGACATTATCAACTTTACGAAATTTAAAGTCTTCACGCCAAAAGTCACCTAGGACTTGACGTCGTCCATCGTAGTTTGGAGGGTAATTGTATGTTTTAATATAGCCGATGTGAAGATTGTGTTTGCCCATTGTAATTCTTCTATTTCAAAACTATCCTTGATGCTAGTTTGCTTGCAGCTTTCATATCAATTTTAATCCTACGTTGTGCTCCAACCACTACATGAACTTTCTTGATTGAAACTTGTTTCTAAGCTAACGCTAGGGAGGCAAACACAAGTAGAGTGCGGGTCCCATCCATGTCTGATGTTTTCCACGTCAATGTACATACTTAAGGAGAGGGCGTCTCTATTTGTGCGTGAAACCCTATTTGTATTGTTCAATAATGTAGACTTTTTCAAAAGAATAATGTTATTTATCGTTAGTGATGATGTAGCAATACAGTGACATTAAATTATCGTGTCTAATTGAATATAGGGAAAGGAGATCCATTGGATCTATAATTCGATTAAACATGATTATTATTGTAACAAATGATGACAAATATCATTGCACTTTTCACTGTTTTTAGGAGTGAGAAGGGGACTGAAATTGTAGTTGGAGCATGTACTAAAGTCTCCTTGAAAGCTAGTACAACTCGGGCAAAATCCAAATGGATACACAATTGGGCCCTTGTAAATTCTATAAGTCCCAGCCCACAAAGCCTCTTATTAGATTTGGCCTCATGCTCATTTTTGTCATTGCACCTTGGCTACATAATCTTGGGGATATTCTTACCAAATGAGTTTAGCATACAAGGGCATTTATATCAATTACCAGAGGTTTTAGTTAAATACAATTAGGAGTTTGTTATGCTGGAAATTAGATTGTTATGTGTATATAAACGCTTAATCACTTCTAGATCTGTAAGAATTCATTTTTCATTTCCTCACACATTCACGTGAGTTCTCAATCTCTTTTCTCTATCTCTCATTTTTCTTTCTTTCTTCTCTGCATTGAGCAGATTCTACATGGTATCAGAGCATCTGGAAGCTTCCATTCATGGCTGATAATCCAAAAATTTTGCTTTCACCAGATATTCATCAAGGTGAAGATTCAGTAGCTGCTGCTCATCGAATGATGTCAGATCTTTCAAGCCCTTACTATATGCACTACGGAGACAACACAGGAATGCAAATTATATCTGTAATTTTGTTTGATGAAAACTATTCCACGTGGAGTCGTGCTGTAGAAATGGCACTAAGTGTG
The DNA here is from genome assembly GCA_903798375.1 of Fraxinus sp. D2006-0159. Taxonomy (NCBI): domain Eukaryota; kingdom Viridiplantae; phylum Streptophyta; class Magnoliopsida; order Lamiales; family Oleaceae; genus Fraxinus; species Fraxinus sp. D2006-0159. Next base: position 7,758 of record CAIGRQ010109353.1, on the reverse strand, counting down.
AAAAATAAAGAAGGTTTTATTGATGGATCTATACCTGAACCTTCTACAGATTCACCTCTTCATGCGGCTTGGCATAGGTGCGATCACATAGTTTCATCCTGAATCATAAATTCAATACCTAAGGAATTATATCCTATTGTTATGCACAAGGAATCCGTACGTCAGATCTGGTTGGAATTGAAGGACAGATACAGCCAATGTATGGACCAAGGATCTATCAACTAAAGAAGATGATTGTTTCAATTTCGCAAGGAAATGGTTCGGTGAGTGCTTATTTTAACAAATTGAAAGGTCTATGGGAAGAATTGTGGAATTATAGACCTCAAAATCATAATTCCTATTATGAAGAAGAGCAGATCTTACAGTTCCTTATGGGGTTAGATGATTGTTATTCTAATGTGCGTAGCCAAATTTTGATGATGGATCCGTTACCTTCACTCAACAAGGTTTTCGCACTAGTCTCACAGGATGAGAAGCAGAAAGATATAGCATCCAAAAACTAGAGTAATGCTGAGGCAGCTGCTTTTGTAAGTAAACTGATGGTTGAATCAATGAACTCTAGTAATGGTCAAAGGCATGTCTATCAAAGCCAGAATATTAGGAGAGACAGATCTAAATGTAGCTATTGTGGAATGCTTGGACACTTACAAGGGAAATGTTACAAACTGCACGGATATCCTCCAGGACACAGGTAACAGGTTAGCTAAGAACAAAGGCAGGGATTTTGCTCCAGGTGCAAATCAAGTTACTGCCCCACCAACTGCCTCACCAAATGTATCCAATATAACCTCAAGTCTAACCATCACACCAGAACAATGTCAGTAGGTCTTAAACATACTAAAGCCACAGCTTCTAACTTAGTTTTCGAATATGAATCTTCATTCCCCACAAGTACCAAATATACCAGATGCTTCAACCGTCTCAGGTAAAAACCTTTGCTTAAGTGTGTCTGACATAAAGGAGAAGTGGATAATTGATACCAGAGCTACGAATCACATAGTGTGTTCCATTAATCATTTTTCCTCTATCACTGCTGTGGTAAATACTAAGGTTAGGCTACCTAATGGAGATGGTGCGATTGTGAATCACATAGGAACTGTGAAATTATCTAATACTCTATCCTTATTCAATGTTTTGTGCATTCCCTCTTTTACTTGTAATCTAATCTCTGTCAGTAAACTCATCCAATCTCATCATTGTTGTCTAATTTTTCTCTCCAATTACTGCTTCATTCAGGTGCTTTCTACATGGACAATGATTGGAATAGGGAAGCTTGAGGCTGGCTTATACCACTTCCAGCATAATAATTCTTCAGAAAACAACTTGTCTAGTTCTGCATCTTCTCTGTCTCGCTTGAATCATCCTATGATTGTACACAATGATTGTAATAAACTCATGAATAATACACATGTACCAGAATTTACTACTATCACTAGATTGCCAATTGATTTGTGGCACTTTAGACTTGGACATATTCCACATTCTAGAATTTCATCCTTGCATAAATCTATGCCTGAAATTGTCTCAGATTCTAATTTTCATTGTAACATTTGTCCTATGGCAAAACAACATCGTTTGCCTTTTCCAAATAGAACTTGTATCTCTAAGTTTGCCTTTGAACTTATTCATTGCGATATTTGGGGCCCATATCAAACCCCCTCTCTTGATGGTTCTAATTTTTTTTTTAACTATAGTGAATGACTATAGTAGGTGCACTTGGACATTCTTGATGCAAAACAAATCACAAACCAGAAATATCCTTCAAACTTTCACACAGTTGAAAATCAATTTCGTATCAAAATCAAAATTTTGAGGTCTGATGATGGGGCTGAGTTTGCCATGACAGATTTCTATGCTTCAAAAGGCATGGTGCATCAATTAAGTTGTGTTGAAAGACCACAACAAAATGGCGTTGTCGAAAGAAAACATCAACATCTGTTGAATGTTGCTAGAGCACTCAAGTTCCAAGCCAAACTTCTTAATCAGTTCTGGGGAGATTGTATTCTTACATCAACCTATCTCATTAATCGAATTCCCAGTTTATCTCTATCTGAAAAGTCTCCTTATGAAATTTTGTTTCAGCAAGACCTTCATATTCACATCTAAGAGTTTTTGGCTCTTTGTGTTATGCCTCCACTCTTCAAGAAACAGATCCGAGTTTGATCCTCGTGCGGTACCCTGCGTTTTCATTGGCTATCCCATTAACCAAAAAGCCTATAAACTATATAACCTACTTACAAATACTATCTTTGTATCTATAGATGTTATTTTTCATGAAAATATATTTCCTTTTCATGACAATATGCATCTAATTTCACATGGTTCCTCTGATAATGATGTTCCTCTTTTTCCATCTTATGTTTGTCCTACATCAGAACTTTTGCTTCATACTTCTCATCCAGCTCCATCTTTATCTTCCACTCCATCATTGCCAATCTCACATTCTACTCCACCTTCATCTTTGTCAATCTCACAATCTACCCCACCTCCATCCCTACCATTACCTCTTAATCCTCTTCGCATTTCTGATAGGCCTAAGAAACCTCCCAGCTATTTACAACAATTCCATTGCAATCTGATTTCACAGACAGATTCCATACCTCATAATCCTCATTATCCTCATGCTCTATCCACCACTTTGGGATATGATTTGCTTTCTCCTGAACACAGAGCTTATGTGTTGTCATTATCCACCATCATTGAGCCTCAAAACTTTAAGGAAGCATCTTAGATCCCTACTTGGTGTGAAGCTATGGACAATGAGTATTAGACCCTGATTGCCAACAATACTTGGACTGTCACTTCTCTTCCTGTCAATAAAAAATCGATAGATTGCAGATGGGTATATAAAGTTAAACTCAAACAAGATGGTACTGTGGAAAGGAAGAAAGCTCGCCTTGTGGCTAAGGGTTTTACTCAATAGGCTGGACTTGACTACAAGGAAACTTTTTCCCTAGTGGCTAAGTTGGCTTCAGTTAAAGCCCTTTTAGCAGTGGCAGCAAGCAAGTACTGGTACTTGCATCAGCTTGACATCAACAATGCATTCCTTCATGGAGATCTTGAAGAGGAAGTATAAATGAGGATGCCACCAGGGTATGAGTAGTAGGGGGAGCATGGTGAAACCTTAGTGTGCAAACTCAACAAGTCCATATATAGACTTAAACAAGCATTACGACAATGGAACACCAAACTGTTTTCCTTCATCATTTCCCAAGGATTTGTCCAATCAAAATCGGATTATTCACTTTTAGCAAGAAAACAGGCTGCTCATACACCGTGTTACTCATCTATGTGGATGACATAATCATAGGAGGAAATGATTTAACATACATTGAGCAATTTAAGAAGGGTCTTGATAATCAGTTCAAGTTAAAAGATTTGGGAGTATTGAAATATTTTTTGGGACTTGAGGTTGCAAGGTCTTTAGACGAAATTGTTGTATGTCAGCGTAAATATGCTCTAGAAGTTCTTGAAGATGCTGGTTATTTAGGGTCTAAGTCTGTAAAGTATCCTATGTTGCAGAACCTGAAATTGACTAAGGATGAAGGTGAGCTACTTGAAGATCCTAGTATGTACAGGAGACTAATTGGAAGGTTACTATATCTAACAATTACCAGGCTAGATTTATCATTCTCCATACAAGTCCTGAGTTGGTATCTTGAGTCCCCTAGAAAGCCACATCTGGAAGCGGCACATCATGTGCTCAGATATGTTAAAGGAACACCAGGACAAGACCTCTTTTTTTTTTTATGCAAATACAAGTCTAGAGCTTAAAGGATTTTGTGATGCAGACTGGGCATCATGTGTAGACACCAGGAGGTCCGTTATCGGGTTTTGCATATTTCTTGGTAGTTCTTTGATATCTTGGCGATCAAAGAAACAACACACTATCTCAAGATCTTCAGCTGAAGCTAAATATGGGGCCATGGCTGCAACTGTTTGTGAAATCATTTGGCTCAAGAACGTGTTGACAGATCTGGGGATCAATCATCCTAAGGCTGCTCTTCTATTTTGTGACAATCAATCAGCGATTTACATAGCCAACAATCCAGTCTTCCACAAAAGGACAAAGCATATAGAATTGGACTATCATCTCATGAGGGAAAAGTGCAATCAGCAACATAAGGCTGATACATTTGTCTACACAAAATCAATTGGTAGATTTATTGACAAAGGCCTTAGGAGGTGTCAGGTTTCAAACATTGTTTGGCAAGATGGGTGTATTGAACATCCACAAGCCATCTTGAGGGGGAGTCTTACCGAATGAGTTTAGCATACAAGGGCATTTATGTCAATTACCAAAGGTTTTAGTTAAATACAATTAGGAGTTTGTTATGCTGGTAATTAGATTGTTATGTGTATATAAACGCTTAATCACTTCTAGATCTGTAAGAATTCATTTTTCATTTCCTCACACATTCACGTGAGTTCTCAATCTCTCATTTTTCTTTCTTTCTTCTCTGCATTGAGCAGATTCTACAGATATCATCTAACATGTAGCTCTGCTCCTACTAGATAAATTTAAATATACACGTTATCTTAACCTACAATAATAAATTACATAAATATATAATATACGTGGATTGGCCATTCCAAATAAAACATTAGAAATGATAGTTACTCACTTACTCTGTCTTGCCCCGATTAGCCACCCTATAAAATTGCTCCAATCTTGAGATCATTATCGGCAAACAAAACATCAATTGGGTTACCGTACGTTGGGATTGTTAAGAAATATATGGTTATTTTATTTTATTGTTTATTAATGGTAGAATACTGATTTTAGTTTCCTTTGTTTAGCCTATATATAGTCTCTTTGTATTTAAGTTAAATCATCTTTTTGTACTCAGTTACATTACGCAAAATCAATGAAACCTTAACCTTCTTTTTCTTTTCTCTTAATTTCTTTTGGATTGTTTAACAATGACCAATACTACGGGGCCTTTGGAAGCATTGGCAACTCTTGGTACAAGTTCTTGTTGATGTCCCGGCAAAAGAAGCCCTGCTCGGACCAAACCTTCGCTTCAATTGATTGATCGAGCTCATCACCAAGTTAAAATCTTGTAAACTTCAAACATGGGATTCAATTCCCCTTTGAGAAAATTACCCGAAAACATTTTTTTACATTTTAGTTTTATTATGCATTAACCTTTTGTTTTCAAAATCTTAAAAGTACAATTTATGGTAAGTCACATATGAACACTTCTTCCAGCTCACTCATATATACGAACGAACACCTAAAATGGGAGTCCAGTGATGAGTATGAACGTACTAAATTGAAAAAAGTTAAGAACCAATATAGTCATACATAATTAAAATCATTAAAAACGAGTAAAGAACGATTATTCGCCTTAATTTTTTATGTATAGATTTTTTCATTGATTGAATTATTTGATCCTTTAGCGTATACTCAATTGTTGTGACAAGCGTTGATTCGAGATGTTGGAATTGAAATAAGTTCGACAATAACATATCGTGGAGGGTGGGGCCAGTGAAAGGTACAAAATATACTCGATCGCCGGCCGCATTTCTTAAACGTGCACCTGCAGACATTTAATCTTCCTCTTTATTTGCTAATCTGTACCATACAACAAAATGATTTGATAGACACCTTTTGACGTGTTCGATTTTGTCTCTACAATTTCTACAATTCAATAATGTCAAAAATGAATCTGGGAAAATAGTTTTTAAATTCCAACTCTCTTTAAAATAACAAAATAAATCGAAAATAATAATTTAAAATAATTATAAAAATGATTAGGTTTGGAGGAATCAAATTCTAGAATAACTACAAACACATAATACTATAACTTCACTCAATGTGAAATGTGAATAAGAGAAAATTACATAGACGATCTCAAAATATCAAACTATAATATTTTGCTTACCCTTGTATATTAAAAAATTACAAACTCCTTCCTTGAGCAAAAAACAAATATTAACCACTAGTCAACGTTGAACGTGCAACTATTATGAAATGTTTCATAAGTATTGTAAAAGTAATATTTTGAATATGCGTGAATGTTAATTAATTTAAAATTAATATCACGAAATATATATACGTGACTATAAATGTTAAATCGAGTTCGAGCCTTTGCCTAAAAATGGGGCTCGGTGCAGGCTCGAGCTTTTCCAAACCGAGCTATGAGCAATCCGAGCAGACGAACCATTTTGTCATCCCTACTTCAAGCTTTTAGCCTTGTTTGGTAGATAATTCTTAGAATAGATTTTGTGAAAAATAATTTTTTTAGAATAGTTAAAAAGTAAGAACAAAATTATGGGTCCATGTGATTTTTTTTATTGAAAAACATGTGATTAAAAAGAAATTTAATAAAAAATAAGTTTTTAAAAATGAGACGAAGCTGGGAGCTTATTATCTTATGCTTAGCTAATTTTATTTCATTATCATATTTCAATTACGGCACTTAACTTTTTGAACTTGAAAATCACGAGTAGGAAAAAAATAATAATAAAATAAAATATATATTATTATTATTATTATTATTATTATTATTATTATTATCCGTTTCTAATGTTTGAAACCTTTGTTTGGCATTCATTCTCATTAATTTTTTTTTTCTCTTTTTTCATTTCAATTACACATTCTCCAAATAAAATAATATTACACATAAATTTAAAATTTTTCATCACTTTTTCACCACACATTCTCTCATTAATCACATTTCCATTATTGTAGAAGAAATTAAGTAATGAATAGTATTTTTTGAAGAATGAGTGGTTAAAATTTAAAGTAACTTTATTGGTTTGTGTGTAAAATATTTTATTGTGCGAATGTATGGTAGAGAATCTTACTCTAGCAAACAATGTTTTGAAATAATGAAAAACAAACGGAGCCTAAAATGGGTGTCAAACACACTATAAACATGCAGAATAAGGTTATTTCAGATGACAAAAACAAATAAGCCAAAAATGTTTACATCATAATATTGCAATGAGATGGAAAATTGAATCAGATCGTACCCATTTGGTCTATGTTAAATTATAATTTATTTTTTCTCTTTTCTTATTAATCGCACATATTTTAATAAAATAATATTACACGTAAACCTAAAAAAATTTCATTTTTTAAATACATTTTCTAAAAAATTACTATTCCCCTCATTATAATGTAAAATAATGGCTGATGCTTAAAACTTGATTTGTTAATGTGATGTATATTTTTTTTTATCTTTCTATTTAAATATCTTAAAAACTCATATTTGAGTTTGTTTCTATATCATTTTTGAGCAAGTTATTTTCAACTGCAATTGAAAAAAAAAAAAAAAAAGGTTTGTAAGAAATTAATTGCATTTCACTATTATATAAATTTCAATCAAAACCGAACATTAATTTCAAGCATATATTTAGGTTTATTAGTACAAAACGTCCTTACGTTTGACAGTTAGTGTGCAAAACGTCCCAACGTTTCATTTTTTTTGCATTTTCGCCTAGGGATGGCAAAAAAACCCATTCAACCCGATACCCGTGGGGCCCCGCCCCGAATGGGGCGGGGATTACCCGCCTAACCGGGTAAATGGGGCGGGGACGGGGCAGGGGTTATTAACCCGAAGTGGGTTTTTAAAGAGAACACAAGTTATTTTTAACAAATTAGTAAAAAAGTAATAATATTTACTAACTAAGGACATGAACAAAATAAAAGCAAAAAATAAAATAAATAAAAAGAAAAAATAAATGGGGCAAGAGACTTGCCCCGCCCTGCCTCGATCCTGCCCCAAACCCGCCCCGTCCCGTTTTAAC
>CAIGRQ010109344.1:0-14034 GCA_903798375.1 Fraxinus sp. D2006-0159 | reverse complement strand
TACGAAACATAAAATATTGAATTACACACTCTTCGTGGGATCGACCCTTACTTCCACTATTACATTAGTTTTATAGGTTTAAGAAATATTTTTGGGTGCCTACGACAGCACACCACCCATTGACCATATTCTTTTACTATTTTCATCTATTTAAGGGTTTGAATATTTATAGTATGGTGGGGCGAAGTTTAATAAAGGTCTTATCATTTAGAGGAGTATCAAAATATTTAAAAAATTTTGAAAGAAGCATTTCCTAAGATAAAGCCTTAACAATAGATGTGGAGTGCGCAAGTTTCATGAGATCTAATGCAATAGTCGAACAATCTAATTTTCGTCCGACAAGAAAGGAGTCAAGAACAAAAAAAAAGTTCACATCATCTCGATGACCCTTTCAAGGAAGAACGACACGTGCAATGATATTTTGCAAAACTTTACATGGAAGAGTTAATTAGTTTACACTAAGTTTTGTTATATTTTCAAAGTTCTTCCTGGTGACCCGACAACATGCCACGGAAGGGTCATACCTTCTAAAGTGGGATGAGTTTTATGAAGAAGAATTTAAATATCACCCATATCAAGCTCGAGAATATCATGGATGAGAGCTTTATTGATGGTGATACGAACATTTTTAAGTAAACATGAAATCTCATCCAAACGAAGAGTAAAGCATATTTTTATAAAATTCTTTCATAAGACGTGGATAGGCATGTTCTTCCTAAGTAGCAATATACACCCATCTCATGTTTTCAAAATACTCTTCTATATGAAATGCAGGTGCTACAATAGTAAAACCAAAGTCAACAATTTTGCCTATTAAAATGAGAGATTTTTCAAATGGGTTGGCCGGTACCTTAGGTTCCATGTCGAATTCTTTGTCAGAGGAAGGTGGTGAAGATCGTCGCACAGTGCTCTTGAGTCTCTTGCCGCTCTTTTTAACACTGAAATTGTAGAAATTTGATGAGGTAGGGAAAAAGTGGTCTAGGTTCGGATTGGATGAAATGTGAGATTTGGTGGATGAAATTTTGAAATTTTTGGAAATAGATTATGTAGAAAACGGTTTTTGTGAAAGTGAAAAAATATTGATGAATAGAGTGAAGGATTAAAGGGTTTAGAGTTGGTTTAGTGAGAGAATTGAGAGATAAATGAAATAGAATGGGTGAAAAGGAGGTATGTTTGCGATTTAAAAAATTGAGATCACGTTGTACCGGACATCCGGTTATTCGAACAAAATTTCCCGTCAAACTGGACAAGGTTTTTAGACGTCCGATTGACTCATCTGGCCCCCTTATTTTCTTTTTAGTTAAAAATGCCACATATAGAACTAAAGCATGTATGAGCATGCATTATAACTGTAGAATTATTGGAAGATTTAATAATTAGTTTGATGATCTGTTTGCGTTATTAGGGGCTGAGATTGAGGAAATTTACCGCTAATAGATCGGTTTTTGGTTCCACGAGTTTAGGGGATTCTGGTAGCCTGTTACCAAATCCTTAGATAGAAGTTTCCATTTTTATTACTTTATGTTTTAGATATGATTGATTATATTCTAGGTAAGTTGTAAATATCCCTAGAAATTAGATGAGTATTATTGTCTATTTAAAGGGGAATGTAATTCTTTATTCAAAATAGTGGAATATTTTGTTCTTCTTCTACAAATGAAATGGTATCAGAGCATTCTCTGAACCCTAATTCACTCATATGACCAACACGGGAGACGCGACTCAACTGCTTTAGTTTTCCAAATCACCTCCAATCAGGAAGCCATGGCTTCCAGCAACAACATCAGCATCAGTTCAGATAGTAACCTCATGCCTATTACAGGACACAAACTTAATAGGAACAACTATCTCCAATAGTCCCATTCCTTAATGATGTTTATATGCAGAAAGGGAAAGGAAGATTATCTCAACGAAGTTGCTACCAAACCAAATAAGAACGATGAGAAGTTCAAAATCAGGAATTCCAAAAATGACATGGTCATGTCATGGCTCATTAATTCTATGACAAATGACATTGGAGAAAAAAAAATTCTCTACGGAACAGCAAAGGAGATTTGGGAAGCTGCCAAGGAAACATATTCTAATAATGAGAATACATCTGAATTGTTCAAGGTGGAGAGTGTTCTCCATGAATTTCGCCAAAGAGATTTAACGGTGACTCAATACTTCAACACACTCAACCGCTACTGGCAATAGTTGGACTTGTTCGAGGAGTACAACTGGAGCTGTCCCAAAGATGGAATTAGGTATAGATAGATTATTAAAAAGAAAGGAATATACAAATTTCTGATTGGATTAAATAAAAATCTCGATGAAGTACGAGGGAGAATATTAGGATCCAAACCACTGCTGAATATCCGGGAAGCATTTTCAGAAGCTCGTAGAGAGGAGAGTCGAAAAAAGATAATGATGGGCTCTCAAGACTCTGCGACAAATCCTGAGAGCTCAACCCTTGCAGTTAGAGAAAATTCATACAACAACAGTGACAACAGACCAAAGTAAGGGCAGCCATGGTGTGATCATTGTCGACGTCCTAGTCATACCAAGGACACTTGCTGGAAAATCCATAGCAAACCTGTAGATTGGAAGCCTTCTCGATTTGCCAAAGAAGGAATAGGCAATCTCATCTCAGTAGATGAAAGCCCACTCCCTTCAGTAAGGAACAATTAGAAGTATTACAGAAAATGTTCAGCCAATCATTGACAGCCTCTACCTCCACTATGGTTGGTACTGGTTCCTTGGCACAAAAAGGTAATTTCTTAAGTGCTCTCAATGATAAAAATGAGAAGTTAAGTCCATGGATTATAGACTCAGAAGCATCAGATCATATGACTGGAGATGAGAAGATATTTTCTACTTACAGTCCTTGTTATAAAATTTAAATGTCAGGATAGCTAATGGTTCACTCTCAAAGGTTGCTGGTACAGGTTCTGTTAGAGTTTTAGAGAACATCATACTTGACTCAGTTCTCCTTGTGCCAAATTTGAATTGTAATTTCTCGCCCATTACTAAACTCAACCAGGATATAAATTTTATTACTAAATTTTGCTCAAATCTGTGTGAATTTCAGGTCTTAGACTCGGGGAAGATTATTGGCAGTGCTAAGATGTGTTTGAAGGCTCTATCTTCTGAGGTTAATGATCTCCCTTAAGAAGCAACTTGCCAATCAGATTGTTCAGTTTTCAGTAGTCCTAGTTCTTTTTTTGTTAGTCGTTCTAATAATGATAGTGCAATTATGTTGTGGCACTATAGGTTAGGACATCTAAATTTCTCGTATCTTAAGAAGTTGTTTCCTTCACTATTCCATAATAAAAATCCTAATGAGTTTCAATGTGAAATTTGTCAATTTTCTAAACATGTTCACAACTCTTATCCCAACCAATCCTACAAAGCATCATAACCATTTTCAATGATTCATAGTGATGTATGGGGTCCATCTAGAATCAAGAATGTTACTGGTTCTCACTGGTTTATTTCTTTTATAGATGATCACACTAGACTTACCTGGGTATTTCTCATGAAAGAAAAATCAGAGGTAGGTCAGATTTTCAAAAACTTCAACACCATGATCCAAACACAATTCCAAGCAAAAATTCAGATTCTGAAAACTGACAATGTCAAAGAATATTTCAAATCCATTCTTAATAGTTATCTCTTGAGTCACGGTATAGTTCACCAAAGTTCGTGTGTCAAAGCTCGTTAATAAAATGGAATTGCCGAAAGAAAAACTGGCATCTTCTAGATGTTGCCCGCTTTCTCATGTTCTCTACACATGTACCAAAAATTTTATGGGGTGAAGCCATTCTCACTGCGGCATATCTCATAAACAGGATGCCATTTCGTATTCTCAACTTCCAAACTCCCTATGAAATCCTACTTCAGTCATTTCCCAATACTCGTCTTATCTCCACTATTCCCTTCAAAGTTTTCGGGTACTCAGCTTTTGTTCATGTTCATTGACACCACAAGGATAAACTTGATCCTAGAGTCATTAAGTATATTTTTCTTGGGTACTCTCCAACTCAAAAGGAGTATAAGTGCTATTCTCCGGTCACTAAACAATATTATCACTCTATGGATGTCACCTTTTTTGAGAAACAACCTTATTACCCCCAGTCTTACCCAGGAATACCATCTTTGGGATATTGAAGAATCATCTCATCTTTCCCCTGATTCCATCCATCTCCCTCCTACTAAATCCAATCCTCTTCAACATCTCTTCTTAGAATCTCCATCTCCTTCTCAGAATTAATCCAACAATCCACCTATTCCGACTAATCCATCTCAAAATATGGACACTATTCAATCAATAAAGAATGATGAGTTGATTATCTACGCACAGAGGAGAATGAACCAAAAGGAGATGTAACAACTAGCATTTCTTGAGCAAACCCAAGAGTCTGATCCAAGTCCTAGACCAAGTGAAGATCCATCAGCTAACTCTAATCCCTATACTTCACATGGTGAGTTAACTAATGATGATAGTGATTATCCGATTGGTGTGACAAAAGGTGTAAGATCATGCACAAAACATCAGATATACACATTTGTGTCATATAAAGGCTTGTCACCGAATTTCAAATCATTTGTTGCCAACCTCGACAACATCCAGGTTCCCAATAACATATAAAAAGCTCTTGGCTCACCTGAGTGGAAATCTGATGTTTATGAAGAAATACATGCACTTGAAAAAAATGGAACCTAGGAAATCACAAAATTACCAACTGGAAAATGTCTAGTAGGTTGCAAATGGATATTCAAAGTCAAATATAATGATGATGGGAGTGTTAATCAATTTAAGGCATGGCTGGTTGCCAAGGGATTCACTCAATCATATAGAATCGACTATGAGGAGACATTTGCCCCTGTAGCCAAGTTCAACACAGTTCGGGTTCTACTATCTTTGGCTGCAAACCTTAATTGGCCTCTTCACCAACTAGATTTCAAGAATGCCTTCCTAAACGGAGACCTAGCTGAAGAAGTCTACATGGAAATTCCTCTAAGATTTGAGACACCAACTACACACAACAAAGTTTGTAAACTTAGAAGATCTCTATATGGGCTCAAGCAATCCCAAAGAGCCTGGTTTGAGAGATTCACAAAGGTAGTTAAGAGGCATGGCTATTCTCACTGTCAAACAGATCATACTCTATTTGTTAAATACTCTCCTGTAAGAAAACTTGTTGTCCTCATTGTATATGTGGATGACATAATTCTAACAGGAGATTATGATGAGGAAATCAGTACTATCAAAAGCCTTCTAGCTAAAGAATTTGAAATCAAGGACCTTGGGAATCTCAAATACTTCCTAGGCATGGAAATCGCAAGGTCAAGAAAGGGAATCTCTGTCTCCCAAAGGAAATATGTCTTGGACCTCTTAAAAGAGATTGGGAACAACCAAACTAGGAGCTAAGGAAGATTGTGCACCAGTTGATAAAGGCAGATATCAAAGACTAGTTGGTAAAATTATATACCTGTCTCACACCCGACCAAATATTGGTTTTTCTATTAGCATGGCAAGTCAATTCATGAATAATCCAAATGAAGAGCACATGGAGGCAGTTTATAGAATCCTAAGATACCTAAAACTAACACCAGGTAAAGGATTATCTTTTAAGAAGAACCAAAGAAAAAATATTGAAGTATTCAGTGATGTAGATTGGGCAGGATTAGTACAAGGCCGAAGGTCAACTTCAGGATACTATACATATGTATGGGGTAACCTAGTTACATGGCGAAGTAAAAAAGCAATCGATTGTGTCAAGGAGCAGTGCAAAAGTTGAATTCAGGGTAATGGCACATGGTATTTGTGAGGGAATATGGCTAAGAATGCTGCTAAACGAATTAAAAATTTCAGGTACAGAACCTATGAAGATGTTTTGTGACAAATCAATCAGTAGTCAGCATTACCAAGAACCTAGTACATCATGATAGAACAAAACACGTGGAGATTGATCGACATTTCATAAAGCAAAAATAGAGAAAGGGATAATCAAGATATTGTACGTGCTTATTTGTCTTCAAACAATCGATATTCTTACCAAGGCTCTATCAAGAAAGAGTTTTGATGATCTGAGTTCCAAGCTGGGGTTAATAAATATCTATCGCCCAGCTTGAGAGGGAGTGTAGAATTATTAGAAGATTTAATAATTAGTTTGATGATCTGTCTGTGTTATTAGAGGCTGAGATTGAGGAAATTTACAGCTAACTGATCAGTTTTTGGTTCCACGAGTTTAGGGGATTTTGGTAGTCTGTTACCAAATCCTTGGATAAAAGTTTCTGTTTTTATTACTTTCTATTTTAGATATGATTGATTTTATTCGAGGTAAGTTGTAAATATCCCTAGAAATTAGATGATGTTATTGTCTATTTAAAGGAGAATGTAATTCTTTATTCAATATAGTGGAATATTATGTTCTTCCACAAATGAAAATAACTTAGTTTAGTACTTCCAATTCATCAATGATGCCTAAGCCTCGTCGAATATGTAAGAATCGATTTAAGTACAAGAAGTTTAGTGAAGATATCGGCCAATTGATTTTTCGTGTTCACAAATTCTAACACAATATCTTTCTTTTGTTCGTGATCTCTTAAGAAGTGATGCCTAATTTCAATGTGTTTCGTTCGAGAGTGCAAGATGGGATTTTTTGATTTTTAGACAAATTTATAGCACTAATGTTATCACACATGATATGTGTATGATCAAATGATATGTGATAATCAATAAGAGTTTGATTCATCTATAACACTAGGGCACAACAATTTGCAGCTGAGATATATTTGGCTTTAACGGTTGATAATGCTATGAAATTTTGTTTCTTGCTTAAATCACGACACAAGTGCAAAGCCTAGGAAATGAAAAGTTTCGCTAATGCTTTTGTGATCGATTTTGCAACCGGCCCAATTAGCATCCGAATAGCTAAGAAGATCAATATGATTGCCCTTTAGATACCAAAGCCTTAAGGTTCTAGTACCACTAAGATATCTTTCATTTACTTTACTAGTACCAACATGAGTAACTTTCAATGCATGCCAAATTTCATATGTGAAATCATACTCACTTATACGATTAAACCCATTTTTATCTAAGGTGCAATAAAGTAGATTTTTGTCTTTAGCATTCAAAGATACTTTTCTTTTATCATCTTCATCATATTCCTCTCTAGATTTTGAAATGACTTGATCGGGTTGGCCATCAATTTTAATAGTCTTAGAAGGCACATAAGGCCATATTCAATAATTTCACATATATTAAAATCTATTGATTGAATGTATATCATCATCCTAGCGTTTCAATAATTATAATGTGTGCTATCAAAGCAAGAATGGCGATTAGTAAGATGCCCCCTCGAGATTTCGAAGATTATAGCTAGCCATTTGCTTAAGATTGTAGAATCTTAATTTATAAAATGAGCACCAAGCTCTATTACCAATTGAAGGACCAATAATGGTTAATCAAGAGAGGGGTGAATTGATTATTTAAAACTTTTTCGAGAAATTAATATAAATACAAGAAAGTAAGGATCAAATAGATAAATTCAAATAGAAAATACAATAAGTAAGAGAGAGAGAGAGAGAGAGAGAGAGAGATGGGGGATGCAAATGAT
Source organism: Fraxinus sp. D2006-0159 (assembly GCA_903798375.1). NCBI lineage: Eukaryota > Viridiplantae > Streptophyta > Magnoliopsida > Lamiales > Oleaceae > Fraxinus > Fraxinus sp. D2006-0159. The sequence continues at coordinate 6,427 of CAIGRQ010109344.1, read as the reverse complement.
ATAATTATGGAGGTTTGATCCAAAACAAAAATCTACGTCCTATGTTACCAAGCTCTCCGGTACTTGCAAAGTCTTTTCTCTATGTTGATTGAGTTATGGTGCAATCTAAACTTTTACAACGCTTTCGATGACTTATAACCTAGGAGTACCGATCCTTATACAATGTTGAGCTTCACGAGGCTTTACTACGACCCACAAATTTAATAGGAAAGTGATTTTACAATTTTAAACTTCCCCCTTAATAAATGATATGATCAAATTAAGTATCAAAAGAGAAATGGGCTAACGTTTTAATAAATATCAATAAATGAAGATCAAGTGTTAGGTGAGAAAAACTTTGATGAGTAAAATAATTTTCAAAAGTTAATTCAATCAAAAAAATTTCAAAGTAAATTAGTTAAAAAAGGATAAATCAAAGTAGCTTTGCTCTAGAACATCTCACATAAAGTTTTTTAAAAGTGTTGGTGATATTTATAGCAGTCAAAACATAAAAATTTCTAATCAACCGGACGTCTGCTACTGAACCAAACGACTGAACTGGCAATTGGGTGTCAGAAATCAGAACAGTTAAAAACTTGATCGTTGGACGAATCGGACGTCCGATAGGACATAATTTTTACGGCTATTTTTCTTGATTGTTTTAACAAATGTAGGCTTTTGAAAAACATATTCACAGTGTTATTGGTAAAAGATTTAAAAATCAAGTGAAGATTTTTATCATCTCGAATATAATTTTTATACGAACATTTTTATAAATAATTTATCTCGTGTATAAAAATTTAACTTATGAGATTTTAATAATTCGTTGGTAAGGATTAAAATATTATACCTTTACATATTGATTCAAAGAATCTAAGTCTAATATCTTCAATGAATGCTTGATTCGATGTGAATGATTCGAATGATTTGACGAGATTGCTCAGCTTCCATCTCGGTTTTCTTTGATCTAAATTGTGAGTCTTTTGGTAGCAATCATTATGTCTCCAAATGATCAATTTTGACCACAATAGCTATGAAGACTTGAATTTAATTGTTAGAGATAAAACGATTTATTTGTTATAATAAAAAAATGAGATCAACAATAAGTTAACAAACACTTGGAGGAGCTCTTCAACTATGGCTCCTTTAGAAGCATCAAACTTTTTTTTCTAGGTATACTTGATGGTTTTTTTACGGTTTCAACATGGTCGTTTGCTTGAGGGTGGTGAGGTATTGAGAAGTGCTTCTTGATTTACAACTTTTCACATAGTTACCTAACATTTTTATGTCAAATTGTTGTCCATTGTCAGATACAACTGAGTGGGGAATGCCAAGCCGGCATATGATGTTCTTCCAGAGGAATTTGGAAGTGTTGTCTTCTTTGATCTTAGCCAATGGTTCAACCTCTGACCACTTTGTGAAGTAATCAATGACGGCAATGACATAGCTTACGTAGATTCTTCTTTTTAGCATGAAACCTATGAGGTCGGTTTCCCACTTTGGAAATGGCCAAGCACTAGACACAACTGTGAGCTCCTGCTGTACGGTTGAGGAGTAATTGCACTTGTAACACTTTCATAGAAATTGAAGGGTATCATTTTTCAAGGTAAGCTAATAGTATCATTTCCTAAGAACCTTTTGTGCGAGTATGGGTCCTCTGATGTGATTGTCACATATTCCTTCATGAATTTCCCAGAGGACATATGTTGTCATTCTACTCTTGTGTATCGAATGAGGGGCAATGATGAGTCTATTTTATATTTCACATCATCTTAGAGAATGAAGTGTACATCACTTCTTCTAAGCTTGTAGGCTTCATCCTTATTTGCAAATAGGACCTGGTCCTTGAGGAAGGTTATGATTGGTTGTATCCATGATGGGTTGCCTTCAACATATATCACTTTTTTTTTCATGGATATGGAGGGTCTAGAGAGGTTCTCAATTGCAACTATCTCAAGAAGCTCAAAATCCTTGCTACTGGCCAACTTTGATAGTACATAGACATGGAATTTTCAAGGTGTGGAATTTGTACCAACTCAAACTTTATAAAAAATGGGAGAAGGGCCATAACATGTTTAAGGTATGCCGACATGCTATTGTTTTCCAAGGTAAAGTTACCATTTTCTAAGCTCCCGACTAGTTGAGAATCGCTATTTATGAGTAGCCTTTTCACTTGCATCTCCCCAACTAATTCGAGGCAATCTAGGAATGCATCATATTCAGCAACGTTATTTGAGGGTTTAAATCTAAACTTTACCGTACAATTAAGTTTGTGACCTTTTAGGCTTACCAAGGCCATTCTAGCTCTAGAGCTTGTCTCTCCAGATGAGATATCTATGACAAGGCTCCATGTAAAGGGCTCAAAAAATTTAATTGTCTCTACTATTTTAAGGATGTTGATGAATTTCGCTACAAAGCTCGTAAGGGCTTGATGTTTGATGGAGGTTCTTGACCTTATGATAAAGTCAAACTTACTCAACTCTATAGCTCACTTTATCAACCTTCTAGATGCATATGGTTTTTGGAGCACCTACTTGAGTGGGAAATTTGTTAGCACATATATACTATAGGCATAGAAGTACGACCTTAACTTTCTTGAACTGGTGACAAGGAAGATGGTGTGCTTCTCTATATTTGGGTAGCGAGCCTCCATTTGTATGAGGACTTTGCTTACATTGTAGATAGACAATTGATTATTCCTTTCTTCTCTTATTAGAACTGAGCTGATGCCCTCTTTATATAGGCCAAATATCGTAGTACGACTTATAAGCATTTGGTTTGGAGAGAATGGGTGCTTGGCCTAGAAGCTTCTTCAGCTCCTGGAAGGTCTCTTCACACTTCTTCATCCATTGGAGCTTTTTGTGCTCCTTTGAGAATTTTAAAGACAAATGAACTCAGGGATACCACCCACTTGATGAGACTATGTACCTTCTTAGGTTTTTTAAGGGACCTTATCTCTATTAGGGCCTTAATCTTTTCAGGGTAGGCCTCAATACCTCTTTAGTTTACTATGTAGCCTATGAACTTTTCAAATGCGACATCAAATGTGCACTTAAAGAGGTTTAACATCATCATGTACTTTCTTAGAATTTGGAAAGTAGCATTTAAGTGCTTGATACGTTCCCTTATTTGAGGCCTTTTATGAACATGTCATCTACGTATACCACCATGGTTTTGTCATTGAGGTCAATAAACATCTTGTTGAAAAGCCTTTAATAGGAGGATTTAACCTTTTTCAACATGAATGGCATCATGTTATAACAGTAGAGACCTCTATCAATAATGAAAGAGGTGTTATTCTTATCCACATGGTGTATAGAGTTCTGATTTTAGCCTAAATAGACATCTATGAAGCTCATCAACTAATGTCCAACGGTGGTATCCATAAGTTGATCTATCCTTAGGATATGGAAGATGTCATTTGGGCAAGCTTGGTTGAGGTTGAGGTTGGAGTTGGAGTTGGTATGTGCAACGCACATCTTCGTTACTCTTTAGATTAATGTCAACCATGTCTTCATGTGTCCAAGCAGAAATATTCAATATCTAGCATAAGGAGCCATTAAGGTTCTCATTTACCTCTGGTGGTAGATCATTTCTCACTTGTAATGACTTGGTAAGGTCTTAAGGTCTACGGAGAAGCTCTCCAACTCTTCTACGAGAACTGTTTGTGAATTGAACTCTATGATGGGAGGGTCCAACTCATCATAAGTAGCTCCTTCTTTGAGGTCTTCCCTCCTTCAGGGACATCTACAATTTCAACTTTTTCCCCTTGTTTAGGGATTTGGCATTCATCAGGAACGTGATCATTTTGGTAACGCAACACTATATTAACATTTCGGGCCTCAGCCTTTTTTAGGTAATTTAAGTAGCATTCCCTTGTCCCCATCTAATCACCTTTAACCATTACAATTCCATGTTATATGGGGAATTTCATACATAGGAGATGAATGAAAGTGATGGCCCATAGTTTCTTCAAGGTAGATCTTCCTAATACTCCATGGTAGGTTGACCTATTATCTACTATGAAGAACTCCGTGTAGTAGCGAGCCATTTGGGGAGGTGTCCCCATCTCCATCCCAATAGTGATATTTTTTCTTGAGGTGATACTATCACTAGTAAATCCATATAATAGGGAAGTTATAGGGGTCAACTCATGATCCTCTAGCATCTTATAATAGGTAGCCCTAAATAGGATGTTGACTGAGCTCCAGATGTCCACAGCATATGCTTCAATCCATTGCGTGCTAATACAGTCCTTACTACTAGGATGTCATAGTGTGGGTAGTGAAGACCTGCCTATCTTCTTAGGTAAAGGTGATGGGCTGAACGTTCCTAGGCTAATGGGGCTGATTATTGACTATATAGCTAGACATTGGGAGATCCTTGACCTTTCTAACGTAATTCTTTTGGGAATTTTGGGACTCACCTCCTATATAAGAAACTCCAATATTATGTCTATCTCATGGATAGGTGTGTTGTCCATGTCCACTGGGGAATCCTTCTCTACCTAATCCATTTATGGGCCTTTTTCTATCATCGTCTCTCCTATGTTTTAACGGGGTCTTCTCTAGGAGGTCGCATCGCATCGTCTCATCTCACTTAGGCTTTTGAGCTTGCCTATACGGGGACAGATTCTCTTGTGTGGGGCGATTATCTCTTCTAGGCACACAAGGATTATTCCTCCGTAGGTTGCGCCACTCTCTACATTCGCTAGTGTGATAACCATGCTATTGATGATACGTGCAGAAAGTGCACCTACATGGGCATTTCATAGCTTTTGGGAAAATGAGAGGTTGTCATATTATCATCAAGCTCATAGAACCTACATGGTCCATCAGAATTCTCCTCATCAACTTGGACCTATGTAGTTGGGAGGTTTCTGCTTGTTCTCTTGTGGGCTCTATTAACCTTCTCTCTCGCCTATTTCTAGGTTGGGGGTCATCTTGGGCCATACGGCCTTGTGTGTACTCTTGGGACCTTCTTACAGGAGATGGCTATTGGAGCCTATTTCTAGGTGCCTCTAGGCCAATCCTATCAAAGACGCAATGGACCTTTGAGGTCTTCGTTCTCGTTCATAGATCGAAGGAAAATTATCCTTTCCATTGTACGGGTAATTTGAAGGTCTCTCATATGCATAATATGAGGATACATCCACTCCTACCTCAATTTGAATTTTCTCCTCTTGTTGGTAAAAGAGACCTGGCTGGGACACATTTTAGGGCATTTGGTATCCCACTTGCTTTTTCATTTGTATGAGGAGCCATTGTATGATGGAATTCTACTCCATTATGATCCTCGTGTTAGCGGTCATTTCTTTCATCTTTCTTGTGAGGCGAGCCGCTATCCTACCACCTCTGCAATGATGTGATATGGTCGGCGATGAGTGACATTAGTTTGGAGGACCTCTTCTTCACTAACACTCATAATGGGTGGACGCCTCTTTTGTTCAAAGAGGGTATCTTATAGAGTAGATTTCTCTTCTCGAATTTCCCCATTTCAAGGAGAATTCAAGCACCCAATAACAAAGAAGATATAAAACTTTCTTCCGTATGAAACTTCAAATTGTTATTTATCCAAGATCGGAACCTTTTTAAATGGAAAGTTGAAACACTTTTCAATAAGCTTTTCATGAGGTTGTTTGGGGTTAATAGTGTAGTTTCTAATAGACGACGTCTACCCATTGACCTCATTTTCTGTAAGGGTGATATAGCCAACAAATTTCGATTCTTTTCATGTTCACGTAGCATCTTCCTGCACATTTGAACAAATCGTTAGAGCATGTAGCCTTCTCTTATGGTGGAGAAGACGACCGCGAGCATTCCGATGGTCTAGTCAATCTATTTGTGAGTAAGTACTTAAGTGTGAAACGTGCTAAAGACATAAGTCACAAAGAAAGGTGATCAGATTAGGGAGTATGTATAGAGAGAACAATGAGAGAGTAAAGTTATAATTGAGTGCATAAATTTGTATTACCTTCAAAAGGTAATAAATGTGAGTTTTGATAACAAGAGAGGTGGAATACTGATCGTTGGATGGTAACACGTGTGGCCTCATTTTAACGGTTGAGGCACCTTATCATAAGCATTATTCCTGTCAATCCTAGGTTGGCGCATTTGATGTTCTAATCGTTTGCGACCCTGTGGCCTAGGTTATAATGACTAGACTTGACAATTTGACTTAGTAGAGTGGTTACTGCAATGAATTGTCACATCCATCAATCATGGAAGATCTTATACGGAAGATTCCTAGAATGCCTTGAATCGCTTCGTATCGTTTATGAGGGTTCGGTGTTCATGAAAATATGTTTCGAATAAAAACCACCGCAAGTGTACGGTTCGTTACAAGTAATAAAGTGGACTTTTTGAGTCCGAATATCGTTCCCACAAGGATTGATTAGTTCTAATTCTAATTATCGTGACCTTAACCGAAACAAATAAAAGATAAGATT
>CAIGRQ010109327.1:0-11839 GCA_903798375.1 Fraxinus sp. D2006-0159 | reverse complement strand
TATACATATACATGAAATAATTAAGCATGTGAGATTGACACCAATTAAAAAAATGAATAATGTTACTTGTATATAATGAAGTTATACAATGATTTACATATAAATGAGGTGTCAAAAGAGAGTAATGAAGTTATTTTTTTTATTTGATTGAAGAAATCCTGACACAATTATATCTTGTTACATCGTATATATGCAAATAATTATGTACATGTTTAAACATATGTAAGATGAAGGAAGAAGTGATGGGATGAGGACTCCACAATGATGGTTTAAATTCCATGAACATATGAAAAGATCGACCAACGGAAAAGTAGAAACATGTTAAAAACGATTATCATTTCTCAATTTCAACGTTCTTTTGCCACTTCTCAGATCCAGCTATAGTTATACTTTCAAAGGATGTGTCTGACTTGTAATAGCTAGTATGCATAGTCGTGACCAAAAACAACCCTATTGCAAGCTCAAAGGTTTTTGTTCGACCAAACTTGATTTTTACTTAGACAAGTTTGTTGTCCCTGCTATTTAATAATTCTATTAGAATTTGTTACACATCAGCTGTGAGTCATCAATATGCATAACAGAATTCAGCTGTAGGCATAGTGGCGGGAAACGAGGAACCTGTCTCACCTTTATTCTGTTAGCTCCATTGGGAATAATTCTAGAACCTTCTTGCATGTAGTATATGTAGTTATCTTGCTGTATATATTTCTCCTGTAATTGGAATAAGAATAAAACTCCTGAAAAGTTTAAAATCATTCCAAAAATTAACTTGGTATTATAGCCAAATGGCTAACAATAGCACTGGAAATCAGTCTGGGCCAACAGATTCTAGAATGAATCCAATCACACAAGTAGCTGTAAATCAGTACTCACCAGTGGTAATAACACTTACTCAAACACCATCCATCAACCTCGATAAGAACAATTATTTACTGTGGAAGAATATGATTATGCCAACAATAAAAGGGCATAATCTGGAAGGCTATTTGCTGGGAACAAGGGAATGCCTGCCAGAATTTTTAGCAACACAGACTAGTATTGGACAAGGTGAGGCAGTTGAAATGAATCAAAACCCTGAGTACAATAGATGGGTTTCAGTCGATCAGTTGTTTATGGGGTGGCTATACTCAGCCATGACTCCTGAAATAGCAATGAAAGTCATGGGTTGCTCAAGTTCTAATAAGCTTTGGACTGCAATTGAACAAAGCTATGGAATACTAAACAAGTCCAGAATAGTCTTCCTGACTGGAGAACTGTAAAGAGCCAGGAAGGGAGCTATGTCTATAGATCAATACTTGACAACAGTCAAGCAATTGGCTGATAATCTGGAGGTAGCAGGAAAGGTTATAGATCACAATGATCTTGTAACTCGGGTGCTCTCAAGTTTCGATGAAGAGTATACACTTGTAGTGGTGCAAGTTAATAGTAGAGATAACATTTCCTGGCATGAACTTTCATCAGTGTTGATGACATTTGAAAGTCGACTTGAGTATCTAAATCAAGTCAAAAATAATTTTAACTCTGAGTATAAACCAGTCTAGTGTACAACATATTCAAAGAGTTGGTTCAGGCAGTAGCAGAGCCTACAGAGGATTCATTAGTAGCAGGGGAACAAATTTTAGAGGTAGAAACAGAGGAAGAGCAAGGTCTGGAAGGCAAGGAGATAGCAGGGCATCTTGCCAAATTTGTGGACTAAATAATCACACGGCTAACTGGTTCTTTAACAAATTTGATGAGAGGTATATGGGAAGCAGACCCAGCAATCAAAATTACCAAAACAGCAATACAGCACCACTGCGTACATTACTTCACCATTAGTACTTGAGGATCCAGCGTGGTTTGTAGATTCAAGTGCAAGCAACCATGTTACATCAGACAAGAACAACCTGCAAAATGCAAAAAGATATGAAGGTAATGAAAAATTGATTGTTGGTAATGGTAACTCACTGCATAAAACCCATTCTTGAAATGGAAAAATTCCTACAGCTGATGTTAGACCACTTGCACTTCATAAATTACTTCAGGTGCCTGCTATTAGAAAGAATCTTATTAGTGTTTCTCAGCTTACTAAAGACAATAATGTATTTATGGAATTCTTCTCTAACTCCTGTTTTGATAAGGACTTGAAAACGAGGAAGATTTTGCTGCTAGGAATGCTTAGAGATGGGTTGTATCAGCTGGTGCCACAAAGTTCAAAGCCAAGAAAAAATGTCATAGAGTCAACCCCTTCAAATAATACCAACTGCCTCACTGTGACCCACAGTTGTGAAGAGTCAAACTGCAGAGTCAAAACCTCAGAGTCTGAACTTGATACTTGGCATAGAAAGTTAGGTCACCCCTCCAGTCTTATGCTAAATCAGGTCCTCAAATCTTGTAATAAATTTGTCAACATTAATGAAAAACTAGTTTTCTGTGAAACTTTCAAAATTGGAAAGGCTCATGCCCTACCATTTAATTTATCTACATCTCATGCTTCAATGCCGTTATAACTGATTCACACTAATATCTGGGGACCAGCCCCTCTAAATTCTACCACTTGCTTTAAATATTACATACTTTTTGTTGATGACTATAGTAGGTATACTTGGATTTATCCCATGAAATTCAAATCAGAAGCACTAAACATTTTTATCCAATTTAAAACATTTGTTGAAAACAAGCTAGACAAGAAGATAAAAACTCTTCAATTAGATGGAGGGGAAGAATTCAGGACCTTCAGTAAGTTAGCCTCAGATTTTGGAATTGAGCTTAGACATTCATGCCCTTTTACACCTGCTCAAAATGGGAGAGTTAAGAGGAAGCACATGCATGTTACTGAAACCTTTTTAACACTCTTAGCTCAAGCCAAAATGCCACTTTATTATTGGTGGGAGTCTTTCAAAACTGCAGCCTATCTAATAAACATACTTCCTACCTCTGTGTTCTAAGATAGATCACTCTTACAGATACTTTTGGACAAGATTTTGATCACACAATGCTGAAAACTTTTGGTTGTGCATGCTATCCTTGCCTCAAACCTTATCAGAGACATAAACTTTATTCTCACTCCCAAAAATGTGTTTTTATCGGCTATGGTGACTCACACAAAGGGTATAGATGTTTAAGTCCAAGTGGTAGAGTTTATATAACCAGACATGTTCTATTTGATGAGTTTGATTTTCCTTTCAAATCAAGTTTCATAAATAAAAAGTCCAACTCACAAAATTCCCAGAATGCAGATTCAGCCATAGGTTTGCTACCCTTTGTTATAGAGTCCAATAATCATATTTCTCAACCTAACACTGATACAACACATCCTATTGCATCACCTACTGCAGATCTTCCTGACCAAGAGTTAGAAATTGAAAGTGGAAGTCCTGAAGGTGCTGTAAATTTTGAAGTAAATCAGGAAGAACATGATTTACCTGAGGTACAGACTGAAAGACAGAGTTCAGAGGAAGAAGGGATTGAAACAAATGCTTAGACCATAGATGAAGTTCAGATCACAGGGTATAACATGATTACACGAAGCAAGGCTAGAATTTATAAACCAAAGGTTTATGTAAATCAAATTGTAACACAGTCAGCAGAAACTGAGCCACTGACAGTTGAAGAAGCCTTGTCAAACAGCAGGTGGAATGAAGCTATGAAGGAAGAGTATAATGCCTTAATGAAAAATAGAACATGGACACTGGTACCTAAGGAAGTTGGTATGAAAATAATTGGTAACATGTGGGTATTCAAACTAAAGCGTGACTCAGAGGGAAAGGTGCAAAGACAAAAAGCAAGATTCGTTGCTAAAGGGTTTCTTCAGACGCCTGGCATAGATTTTGGTGAGACCTTTAGTCCTGTAATTAAGGCTTCAACACTTAAGATTATCCTAACTCCTGCAGTGTCCAAGGATTAGGAAATTAGGCAAGTAGATGTAAACAACGCCTTCCTGAATGGTGAACTGAATGAGAAGGTCTTTATGAATCAGCTACAAGGTTGTATTGATAAGAGGAATCCAGATCTTGTATGTAAATTGGAGAAGGCCTTCTATGGGCTGAAACAGGCCCCCAAGAGCTTGGCATGAGAAGCTCAAAAGTACCTTGCTGGAATGGAATTTTAAGCAATCTAAAGCGACAACTCACTATTCTTCTCAGCCAACAAAAGTGATATATTGTTTGCCTTAATCTATGCTGCCGACATTGTAGTTACAGGAAACAATCCTCAGATTGTGCAGGGATTCATAGACAGATTGAACAACACCTTTGCTCTCAAAGATATGGGAAGTCTGAGTCACTTTCTTGGAATTGAAGTATGTAGAGACACAACTGGCTTGTATTTGACATAGACAAAATATGCTTCGATTTGCTGAAAAGATTTGGATATGAAAATCTAAAACCGAGTTCAACACCCATGGCTGCTGGCAAATCAATTTCAAAAACTCAAGGTCAACCTATGAAGGATCCAACTGTGTATAGAAGCGCCATAAGTGGACTCCAATATCTGTACCACACTAGACCAGACATCACTTTTTCAGTTAATAAACTAAGCCAATTCCTTCAAAATCCTACTGATGCTCACTGGAAAGCACTAAAGGGTGTTTAGGTATTTGAAAGGCACGTTGGATCATGGACTTGTCATCCAAAGAAAAGATGATCTCAACATAACTGGCTTTGCTGATTTTGACTGGGCTTTATGTCCAGATGACAGGCGTTCTACTGAAGGTTGCTGTGTATATCTTGGCGGTAATCTGGTCTCCTGGAGCTCTAAAAAACAGCACATGGTTGCAAGATCGAGTATGAAGGCTGAGTATAGAGCACTTGCTCACAATGCTTCATTGATTTCGTGGATTCAGTCTCTGATGAATGAACTAGGACTGACTCAGAAATGTATTCCAGTTATTTGGTGTGACAATCTAAGTGCAAGTGCAATTGCACTTGCTTCTAACCCCGTTTATCACACACGCACTAAACATATTGAAATAGACATTCACTTTGTGAGAGACAAAGTATTAAAGAATGAATTAGAAATCCACCACATTCCTTCATCAGAACAAACAACTGAAATATTGACCAAGGCTCTACCTCATTCAAGTTTTCTATTGCTTAGAGACAGGCTTGGAGTTGTTGAGCATACTCCACCTTGAAGGGGGTGTTAGAATTTGTTACACATCAGCTGTGAGTCATCAATATGCATGACAGAATTTGGCTGTAGACATAGTGGCGTGAAACCAGGAACCTGTCTCACCTTTATTCTGTTAGCTCCATTGGGAATAATTCTAGAACCTTCTTGTATGTAGTGTATGTAGTTATCTTGCTGTATATATTTCTCCTGTAATTGGAATAAGAATAAAACTCCTGTAAAGTTTAAAATCATTCCAAAAATTAACTAATTCTGAATCCCAAACAATTTTATAAGTTATAATTACTATTTTAATATATCCTAAATTTGTCGAATAAAAACAATAGCAAAACAGACACGACAATTCATGTAAGACAACCCTATCTCTCGAAATACGAGTTTTTAATAATTGATCTGAGTGAAAGTAAAGCCATAATTGAGATTCTAGTTTCCCATACTTTTTAGTGAACCTTTGGACAGCACTCAAAGATTTGGAAAAGAAAGCAAAAAAGAAAAGTTTTAGGCACACTAAAAGAGCCACATAAATTTATCTACATAAATTATCGTCAACATGTTTTTTTCCGTTAACTTAAATTAAAAGTTTGACACGTGCACAATTTTTATAAAATATTGAATGAGATTTGAACCAATTCCTCGTCGTTGTATAATACCACTTGTAAATAATAAACTTTTAAATTTGAAATCAGTTCTTGAGTTTCCTAGATGAATCTTAAATGAGGTTTATTTAATTAAACCCTAATTTTATTAATTTATTAATTTGGTACTTTCCCTATTAATTTTCTAGTATAGACGGCTAGAAAGGGGCTAATGGTATTTGGGGACATTAAACCCATTATGGCCATTATTTTTCCTCAAATTCAATTTTCAAATATATATTTCATGAACTCTACAATTTTTATTAACTTTTTAACCATAAATTTTATCAATTTTTTTATTTTATTTTTTTAACAAAAATCTACTGAAAATCTGATTTTTAGCTAAATTGAACAGCGGCTAAGGTTAGTAGAGGGGGTAAAATGGGGAGTAACAAAGAAAGTAAAATGAAGTTCATGATCTAATTGTGATATATTAATATTGGTTGACTAAGCCCATATTTGGTCCTAATTTCTTAAAACTCATTTCTAACTAGATTAGCAACTTTTTAATCACATATTTCACCAATTTTTATCAAAATTTTCAAAAAAAAATCTAATTTATATTCAAATCAAATAGGGCTAATTGAGTTTTCCAATGACAAAAAGAATTAACTTAATCAATGGGCTTTCATAAGAATTTTACACTATCCTTGAGACCGAGAGTGGACTAGAAATTAAGAGAGGTAACAATGGTCTTTGTTATGGGTTTGGTCTGACCTAGCAGGGTCATGTCGCAGGTCGTGATCTAAGAACCTAAGTTGTTATGATTCACTCGAATACCTAGGCACACAATCTGTGAGAGCCACTTATTTCTTTTTGTTGATATAAAATAACTAAAAACATTCGATTAAAAACAATAATCCCCAAAGACCTATCTAGGACTTCAAATTTTCTTGTCAATTGCCACCTTCAACAAAGCTCAATAAGTCAAACAATATGGTCGAGTCTATAGAAAGCGCATACCATACCACCTAAAATGCAGGTCAAGCAATACTAGTACATCCCGTCTTACGATTTTGAAAAAAAATTGGAATTGTTTACAAGTGTAGATTGTTCTAATTATTAATTCTATTTTTCATCTTGGATTATTCTTGTTGTACATAATTTTCTACGTCCTCATTTGTCGATTCGATAATCCATTATGTAGAAAATTAGGTACATGTAGCTTCATCCTTTCATCTTTCCTTGGGCAACTCGTAAAAGCAAAGGGCCATATTGATAACCTCAACTCATTTTCAATCCTTAAAAAAAATCACTTACTTCTAAAACTTATCATGAAAAAGCCACAAAAAACACCTGGACACGTGTAGCATTGATTAACCATAAATGAGCTTTTCACACCAAGATTATAATCTTAATGATAAGTTTAATTAATTGTTAAATCACATCAATTTGGAATATTGTTGGATTTGAAGTTATGGGGTCCCATTAATTTCCCACCTAATTAATGAGGGCCGTTGGATTTGTAATTATTTAAGTTAATTTTTGAGAAAAAGTCTTGATTTCCGACATGTTTAAAAGGTTTAGGAAGATGTGAAAATTGACTTGTGCTGTTCTTTTGGAGGCCAAAAAAGACGTGCAATTAACTTGAAAAAGGTTGGTGATTGAAGACTGAAGAGTCTTGCCTACTAATCAAGATTGATTGGTTTCTAATAGAATCTTTTAGTTTTAGGAAAATTGTAAAAGCGGTCTCGAGTTTATTGAATTTGTACAAACGGGTTCTTAACTTTCGATTCTTGACATGTAAACATTTCAAACATCTCACTTCTTGTAGCACTATGGGTTTTAATGGATGGAAACTATCATGTGGAGCACTCTTTTCAACTCATATAATAGATGAACACAAATAAGTTTAATAAGCGGAGCCAGGAGGGATAAAAAAAAAAAAATTCTATTGGACTGCTACAATTTTTTTTTTTTTGACATTTAAATTAAATGGGTCTTGGAGGCTTTAGCCCAGCCTTGCCCCCCTCTCTAATGTGTATGTTCTAACTCTACTCTCACTGCATGCCATAGACTACTCACCTATCTACTTTGAAAGTTCAAAATTAGTCGAATAGTTTAGAATCAAATGCGGAATTAAAACAATGACAATCAACAAATCACTTATTAATATCTCTAGAAAATTAAGGTAATTAATTCAATTAATTATTATGGTTAGACAAACATTCATATCAAAACAATAAATAAACACCAAATATGATCATGGAGAAAAAATCCTAACTGGATAAAAAAATCTCCAAGTAAACTTACCAGTAAAATTCACTAGAAAAATTAACTTACAATTAGTCAAGACGATACTAAATCTTAGCTGACTCTGACCATATAACTTATAAATCACCAAGAAGCGCATTTGGTTGTGCACTATCGTACTTTTCAGAATTCTGGACTACTTATCTCTCCACGTGAATCAACTATAACAAACCTTGCTTTTGAGCACCGAAACTCCACTCTCACTGCATGCCATAGCCTACTTATTATTATTTTTTACATTTAAATTAAATGGGTCTTGGAGGCTTTAGCCCAGCCTTGCCCCCCTCTCTAATGTGTATGTTCTAACTATACTAAACTCCACTCTCACTGCATGCCATAGCCTACTCACCTATCTACTTTGAAAGTTCAAAATTAGTTGAATAGTTTAGAATCAAATGCGGAATTAAAACAATGACAATCAACAAATCACTTATTAATATCTCTAGATAATTAAGGTAGTTAATTCAATTAATTATTATGGTTAGACAAACATTCATATCAAAACAATAAATAAATACCAAATATGATCACGGAGAAAAAAATCCTAACTGGATAAAAAAATCTCCAAGTAAACTTACCAGTAAAATCCACTAGAAAATAACTTACAATTAGTCAAGACAATACTAAATTTTAGCCGACTCTAACTATAGCTGACTTATAAATCACCAAGAAACGCATTTGGTTGTGCACTCTCGTACGTCTCAGAACTCTGGACTACTTATCTCTCCACGTGAATCAACTAGAACGAACTTCATTTTTAAGCACCGAAACTCCAAGAACCTATTCTCAAAACTCCAGAATGAAAGTTAATTGACGAAGGTAGGGTTTTGTTTAGGTGTTTGATCAATGATCTTTATGTGTTTTGATCTCAAAGCTTATTCTCTTGACTAAATAATAATGTGGTTGAATTAAACAATCAACGAAAGATTTTTGGGTCTTCAAAGAATGATCTCTATAATCAAAATATTGTTAAACCATACATTGGGATGGTCATGGACTGTATATTTATAATGGGTAGTGTTTGGGGTTGTATAAGATTGTTAAAAGTGTTTAAAATTGCGAATTAAGGTTTCTTAGAAAACTAGGGTTTTGCTAATGTTGGCGTGATGCTGGGGTTTTCGCTCGAGTGAAAGGTTGGCGTTAGGCTAGTATTATTATCACTATTTTGGGCGCTTGAGCATGATCTTGGCTTTGAGCTCAGTGGCGGAGGTAGGGGTGGGCTGTAGTCCACCTTTGTCCATGCGTTCTTTTAAAAAAAAAAATTATATAAGAAAAAATTGCATGGACAAAGTGAAAATAGAAATTAGAAAATCAATTCCATTTATGTTAATAAAAATTTCATAAAACATGCAAAAACATTTGAAATTTCTGCTAGGGGTTCCCAACCTTTTGTAAGTGTGGCACCTATATCCCAATCATACCATTTGTTTAACTCATTGTTCTTAAAGGGTAAAATAGGGTCGCTAGGCGTAAGGCATTTTCAAAATGTCCCGCGTAAGAGCCGAGCATGGAAAAAGACTGCCTACTCCTACAGGAGCTTAGGCAGGTCTAGGTGCCAAAAGATGTGACCTTTTCCAAATTTTTATTTTTTATTTTTTCAATTTGTTTTGGAGCGATTTCTTGTACTCAATGACTAATGTAGGCCTAGGCACTAAAGTATTGTAGAGATATTCTTGAGCCCGTTTACCTCAATAAAGGTCTTGTGCTTTTAATTTCTGCTGTCTAGTTTGTGAAAACTTAAAAATTGTATGGTTGTAGAAATTATTAAATATTTTTAGTATTATGATTTTAATCGTTTAATACACATTATTTAATTTATTTAATGAACATATAATAATTAATATAATATTACAAATAAGAAAAGCCTTTTAATGCATAGGCTTTGCCTAAACACATCTAGACTCAAAAGGTTTAAGGATTGATCTCGTCTTAGTGTCATGTACCTAGCATACTCATCTCCACCATGTAGCATGACAATGTTGCCAACAGTTAGGCGTATGATCTATATTACCGAAAAGTACACTAATAGTATCATCATATGTAGTTATTGTGCAACATTCTATTCTACTAATAAGCATGTGAGTGTGTTGTCAGTTTCAAACTTGTTGACCTATGCAAGGGGAGATGCCAATCTTGAGGGCGCGAGACCTGGAGACATCAAAGGCGATCCATGAAAGTTGGTATTAGAGCGAACTCATTTGAATGTGAGTTGTTGGTTGCGAGAGATCACCAACATATATTCTTGCGGAAATGATTTTGCGACTGCGAAATATTTGCCAAATGGGTTGGCAAGCGAGTATAACTGATGAAGAAAGCTTTGGAGATGATGAATGATAAAGGCGGGCGTCTTGTAAATAGGTCTAATTGTTTCGTCCAACGCGATGAACATTGCAAAGNTGCGAGAGATCACCAACATATATTCTTGCGGAAATGATTTTGCGACTGCGAAATATTTGCCAAATGGGTTGGCAAGTGAGTATAACTGATGAAGAAAGCTTTGGAGATGATGAATGATAAAGGCGGGCGTCTTGTAAATAGGACTAATTGTTTCGTCCAACGCGATGAACATTGCAAAGGAAATTATAGTGATGAGCATCTTTTATTGGTGTTTCGACATGTGTTGTGGAGTTGCGGTAGATTTTTATGTTGTCCATCTAATGAACTAATGCTTGTAGGGCATAGGGTGAAGGTTGGTGTCAAAGGTGGTATGTATATGTGAACTACGAACTGTTGGGTTTTGTACCTTGCCAATACCACCACCAAGAGTCTCCTTTGTGGGGATAAAATTAAGGCAACCAAAGGTGTTAAGGGTTGTTGGGTCGAGTTGGTTGATTGGTGATCTTTTGGTTGATTTTCCGAGCCCGGAATCAAGATTTCTTGATTATTAAATTTCACATGAACAAAGTGTGAATACACGTCCATCAAGTAATGGAGCCGCAATTGTGAAAATTATTCTTACCCAACCACGTTAAGGAGAATGCAACGAGAAGATTGTGGGATGATGCGAAGCTCATGTCCCGCTACGAGGGCGTAAATGGATTGGATTGGGGAGAATGTCATGTACTTAGCATAATCCCCTCCCTATATGGTACAACAAGGTTACCAACGGCTAAATGTATGATTGTTCTATATTATCGAAGAGTGCACTGATTATGTTATCATATGCAGGTATTTTGAAACATCCTACTCATAAGCATATGAGTGCGTTGGTTGTTTCGGACTTGTCAAGGGGAGATGGCTGCTCCGAAGATGTGGACGGCAAGTGCGGTCCTTGAAAGTTGAGCCTAATCGTGCCTTGAGCATTTTAGAACACTTACACTCATATTCCCAAACTTTTAAGACCGTGGCACCCATGTCACCTGCTAATAGAAAATATTTGTCTGGACGTTAATGGCCATGTGATGTTGGTATGAATTAAAACAAAGGGGATAAGTTTCAGTCATGAAATTCACATTAGGCGGATTTCTAAATGAAATTTAAAGTCACTATTTTTTTTTTTCTAATTTTTTTTCAATGAAAGAAATCTGTGTAGACAATTTTATACTTTCAATTTAATATTACAAGCATCACATGAACGTTCAAATAAATATTTTTAGTGAGGACATGATATGCAGCTATCTTTAATGGCTGCCTAGTTGATGGGGTTCTACCATCATTATTTATGGGTAACTATCTACTTATCATTCATTACTAGCAACTCTAAAATGTTCGTATGCTCAATTGATTCTTCATATGTAATCTTAAAATAGTAGAAGAAATTATCCAAATGGTCATTATTTTCGGCAGGTCAGAAACACAATTTAATGTCCCATACTGGTTACTGGATCAACCATGCATGCAGT
>CAIGRQ010109322.1:0-15112 GCA_903798375.1 Fraxinus sp. D2006-0159 | reverse complement strand
AAGTTAAACTATAAATATGATGTCTTTCTCGTAAACAAATAACACCATTCAATACAATTCTCGCCTCTTTGTATTGTCTTATTTTCTCTCATAAATTCAACTTTCTTCATCTTTACTTTTAGTGGATTCCTCGACAAAAATGAAAAACAAAGAAAAATCTCAACACCCATCGAATCACTGAATTCTTGCATTCTCACTTTTCACGGCCAATAGTGTATAGAAATTTCTTCCACTCCCATTGAATACACGCTAAACAGGACACACATTCAACAACTAGAATACAATAGGCAATTGATATTTATGCCTACTGATCATAATTCATAATAAACAAAATAACCACACAAATCTTCCTCATCAAAATGAAAAGAAAAATATTGATTCTTATATGGGCCTTGATTGTTCGCCTGGAATCAAAGGCCATCTGTATATTTGAGCTTCAACGAGGTGAAATATGCTTGATCTGTGGGCCGAAGTTGTTGAGTTGTGTAAAGAACAGATTGAAGCTTTCCTGGATTGAGTGCAATGGAGATCTAAAACAGGGTAATGAGAAAAATATTTTTGTGTGATTTTGGTTCTGGGTTTAAAAAATTCGTGTTCTTTGACGAATTTGGGGAAATCAATGAATTTTGTTGCAACGGCGAAGGTGAGGATATCAATGAACGTTGGTGATCCATTCGGACCTCAAGTACGAATTTTTGAAAAGTTTGGGACTGCAAGCAGTACAAATAAAATGTTATAGTAAATTTGTGAAAAATTCAAAGAATTGAAACCGATGCTGCAATTATCCCTAATTTGAATGACAACTGAGCTTTTACAAAATAGGGTCCTATGATACAAAGATTATGAGTATTGTTAAAATGTGAAAGTCAATAATATTTACATTGAACATCTTTATGAATCTTCTTACCAACGCTTTAAATCGAGAACATTGTTCGACACACATAAGATTGCATGACTACTAAAAATAGAGGTGTATGGTGATCGAAAGCACTTATTAAGGTACAAATTTTAATACGAAATTCAATCGTATCATGTGTACACACTGTTGTAGCCATTATTAACTGCTATTTACAAATTAGTTAGAGTATATTGGGAAGAAGACCATTGTGTTCCTTAATCTTTTCATTCAATCTGTTGTATTTTTGAGATTTCGAAATAAAAAAATACGGCTGCTTTTTGGTTTGTTAGTGATTGAGGTTGGAGCTGGGTCCTCTCTACTATTTATAACACTGGGTCCTCTCTACTATTTATAACAGTTGGATTTTGTATTAAAGTTTGGAAAGAATGGTACCCAAACAGGCGCCCAGAATTGTAACTCCATCCTACTAATAAAGGTTGAACCCCAACCTTGAGAGCCCCGGCCCGGCCCGCCCCTCCCCTAAAGTATCGTGGAGGAGGTAAATCGCGAGATGTGGTTCAGCGGGACAGGGTACAAGAGCTGTCATACTGATACTCACAAAAAGTCAAATTTCAAACTTTGTTAGAGGCAGGAATCGAACCCTCACACTGCAGCTGTCAGCTCAGTAAAGACTACTTTACTCTTGTCCTTTACACTACTGAACTATGTCCCGTGGAACAATTTAAAAGGGGTGCAACACGGGGAATAACACCAAGTTTTATATTAGAATAACACAATCACATTCAATATTGATACAACATGGATCGTATAAAAGTTTGAACAACATCACTACAAAAATTTACTAATTTACAATGTAAATTCAGAACATTATGATGTTTTCAAGTCACAGGGTGTCCATGTTGCACATGAAAATGTCTAATAAATACAGTATATAATCAGCAAAGTCCTCCACAGGTGTCCATATTTCACCATGCAAACGAATGACAAACAATACCATCTTTTACAAACAACAAAACCAAATGGTACACATGCATAGGAGGATTCACCCGCCCCACTAAATATCTCAACAAAAAATATACAAAAAATTTGCTATAAAAGCCAACATATTTTGGTTTCAGCCATATAATTATAAAGAGAGAATATAATGGCTTCCATGAAGTCTAATGCCGCTGGTGCAGTTTTGTTTCTTATGGTGGTTTGCGCAAAGATTGCTGCGGACAGTTCGGAGTTCGATGACCTTGCTCCTTCGCCGGCAATAACCGGCGGCGGCAGTTTGGGATCTACGCCACCTGTCTCCATTGCTGCCGCTTGTCTATCTGTTTGTTTAATTAATATGCTCATGTTTTTAGCTGTATGATGTAAATTTATTCATCATTTGTTAAAATCTTGAAGTACTTTGTTGCTTTGATTTTTTGGTTCATGAGAAATAATTCATACAAATTCAATCAATATTTATGTACAATATGGACGTGTATTGAAGATAAATGTTTCCCTAAAAGTTCTTAAACGAGGGTAGTTCAATATGATATTGGAGAGGCAAAATTCATTGAATTAAGCTACAATGCTAAAACTGTGCATGTATCTTTGATTAATAAATAAAAATGAATTTATTTTGTATACAATCTTTAATAAGAGCTTGTTTGGTGTACATTTTGAGAGTAAGAATGTATTTTACGGTTGATGTGATGGGAATATATAACGACCCGACCTTGCGCCGCAGCCGTTATCATATCGTACGTATTATCCGCTTTGGGAGAGTCTAGGCCCATCTTACCCCTCACGAATTTCTGACGCGTCCCCTAAGATTCGAACCCAAGACCTCCATCAAATGAGAGACTTAAGTTGGAACCCAAAATTTTAACATGGTATCAGAACACATTAAGTTCCAACGAGCAATTCAATCCGATTAATACTAAAAAAAAACTGAGCACACGAATTTCAAGATTGGTTTGCTCAAAAGCCACCATCTTAAAGGAGCATGTTAAAGGATAAAATCTCACATCGAATAAAGATGAAAATATAGACCAATTTATAAGAGTTTGAGCTAATTCTCTTAATAATGTTGACCTTTTAAGATGAAATCTCAAATCTTAACATGATATCAGAGCATGCTCAGTTTTGCAATGTTGGGTGCACCCAATATCGATTTATTCACAGTTGTTTAGCATGATTCACGCTGTGCGTGAGGGGGCGTATTATAGGGGGCGTATTAGAGTCCCACATTAGCTAAGGATATTTACACGATCCACTTAATAAGGTGAGGGCAATCCTCCCTTAACAAGCCGGTTTTGTTAGGTTGAGTTAGATCCAACATCCTTTCAAACACTGCCAAATTGGTACTAGGATCAACTTAAATCTCTTATATGATGGAGGTCTTGAATTCGAATCATGGGAGACGCGTCGAAATCCGTGAGGAGTAGGATGAGCATAGGCTCTTCCAAATCGGACAGTACGTACGATATGATAACGGTTGCGACGCAAGATTGGGTCGTTACAGAATATGATATTGAAAAAGAAGGAAAAATTATTGATGTGAATGAAAACATTATTTTATTGAAGAATGTGTAATTGAAAATGAGTAGAAGAATGAGAATAAGAAAAATAATGTGGTTCAAACATGGGCTAAATAAATGTATTTTGAAAAATTGAATCTTTTATAACACATTATTAGCATAATAATTTTAATTCAATATTTACTTTTTCTTAGAAAAAGATTCTAGTAGTCAAAATTTTTGAACCCAATTTCAAAGTACAATTTGAAATATTCCATCAAGGGTTTGTTTGAGATCTGTTATTTGGAATAGATTTTGTAAAGGTTATATTTTTGAAGAATGTGTAATTAAACATTAAGGAAAAATATGAAAATTTACGTGTGTTTTTATTGTAAGAATGAGTAATTGAAAATGAACTCGAGAAAAATGGGGTTTTAAAGAATTAGACTCAAAACAATAATTAAATCTAAAATACTGAACTATTGCTCAAGAAAAAAATATATTTTTGAATGAATTTTGTTACTATGCCCTTGAAGTACCAAAAGTCTCAAAAAATTATACTTTATGATCTAATAGATCTCACGAGAGATGCAATCTACGTACAATCCTAGTGCCAACTATTTTATGATCTAATTAATCTAATGAACGATGTAATCTACATACAATTCTCATGTCCAGTTGGCACTAGGACATCGATACTTTGACCATTCAATCGACTCTTATATATGACCATAAATGTTCTCTTGTTGCTTGCCAATTCGGAGAGAACCTTGCTCATGGTTTTCACGTTTGGAGAGGACTATTATAGGCTCGTATATGATTGTTTAACATTTCATATTTTCAAAAATCGATTGTATTTACTTTTGGTTCATCGTGTGGTCATTCATATGACAAAAATCGACGTATTGGACAAAAATATATATATATTATTATATGATGTTATAAGATAAAAATCATATGAAGGCACAATTACACTATAATTTCCTATTTGACTACTCGACGCAAAACTTGCTTCAATTACTCCATTTTTTATTTTTATTTTTGCCTTTTCCACACAAAACTTCATGCCAAAAGAATTTAAAAGCCCTCAAAAAGAATAACAATGCTATTAATATTAAAGACTATTATAGTCATTAGATGTGGTATCTTGTTATTTGAGACAATAAAATTACAAAAAATTAATATCTTAAGTAACAAATTGTCGCATAGGATAACTACTCTAATTTAAGGCTGGACAAAACTCTTGAATTGAATCGAATCGAACTGGACCGAATCGAAACGATTCTTCTTAAGTTAAAATACCTAAACGGTATCAAAATCGAGAATCGAAGAGTTTGATTCAGTTCTCATTTCTAGATCAAAAATTGAATCTCTATAATTTTTTATTTAATAAGTCAGATTATTATAATTTCTTTATATAAATTTGCCAACTTATTAGTTGAGCCCAAAAATATCATTTCCCTGTTTAATTTGCCAACTCATTAATCGAGGGGGAAAATTCATAAATAAGAGTTTAAGTTTAATTCATTTCAAAATTAAAATAAAATGTTTAAAATTTCAAAAATCAAATATTTATTAAATTTTATTTCTGAAATTATTAATTAAAAATATATTTTATAAATTAAATATAAGGTCACAATTTTATACAATTTGGTAAAAAATTATCAAATTAATTGGTTACAAATAAATTCTCGATCACTATTAGAAATTTTATAGACAAATTATTTTACAGTTACAAATTTATCAAATTAATAGTCACATATTTTTTATTCGTCACAAATCACATTTATAAATCACAACTTATTTCCTGATCACAAAATATCAAATTAATTGACTACAAATTATTTTTAGGTCACAGCTGATCAAATTATTGGTCACAAATTAACAAATTTTTAGGACACAACATTTATTGATCATAATTTATCTATTTCATTGATCACATGTTTATGTGTCACACACCAACCAATTTATTGGTCACAATCAACTAAATTTTTTGTGACCACCGCTAACACTTGTGACTGCCCCCTCACCACTGCCAGCATCCAAAACCATCGTCATCAGAACCACCAACACTATCATTACCACTACCACCTCCCGACAACAAAACCATCGTCTCAAATACCGTAGCCAACATCACCACCACCACACCACACCAAACCATCAACACCACTACCACCACCAAGAACACCCATCCACAACTAAAAAAATAATCACCACCACCGCGATCTATGCTGCTGTAGCTGCCATCTGGGACGTTAGTAGTGTGATATACCACCACGCCCACGACATAAGACCACTGAACACTGCACCACCCACAACATACCACCACCACCATATCTTCTATCTCCATTTATACCACACCCAACCACCACCTCTCCAAAAAAATTCACAAACTCGCCGTCGCCACCACCACAACACACCATCATCGTCTGCACCACCGACACCTCAAAAATCACAGCAAAATGTGTTGAAAAATCACCACAAAAACCACAGTACAACGTCGCAAAATCACCACAGAAGAAACCACATCGAAGCGGCTGAGCAATGGTTACAGGTTGCTTCACGCGATGCTGGTATGGGGATGCGTCGCGGCAGATAAAAAATGGAAAAGGGGAGGAGGGAGAGGATAGGGAGAGCAGCAACACCACCACCGTAGAGTTTCCACTTCGATCCGTACAAAGGGTGGTGCCTCAATAATGATGGCAGCGGTGGCTATAGATAGCTAGTGAGAAGGTGGGATAGAGAGAAAATGGAGATGATGAAATAATTAGGGTTTTAATGTGTATATTTAAATTTGTAATATAATTATTAATATTTTAAAATTTTAATTATCATCTGATTTTTTAAATAAAAACTTCTAAAACTGAATTTCGAAATGAAAAATTTAAAATTCTGGTTACATGACCTCCACTCTTACCAAGGTAAGCTACATTTCATTCCATTTTAATAATTTTTCACACTCAATGTATAAAAAATATAATTTATAACTAGTGTTCAAGATGTTTATTATGAGCTTGTCCATTTGCGTGTTTTTCTTTATCTCGGATTCTCGGTAGCTATCTTGCTTGCCGTGTTGAATATTTTTACATTTCTTTTAGTATACGTATAATTGAACACGTGTTTGTTGGATTGAAATAGCGTTTTTGTAAATGTTAAGAAATTTAATTATGGTACGAAATCGAATGGAATCGAACCGAACTAAATCGGTTATGTTCCATAATTAAATTTAGAACCGACGATTCCACTTACTAAATACAAGAAAATTCTTATTCGATTCGATTATAATGAGAATTGAAGTGGATTAGATCGTGTTCAATCCTACTGTAATAGCTGAGACATAAATAGCATTACTAAAAAAATCCATACCACAGTATCGTCCGATTTTGATAAACAAATCCCACGAAATCAAATACGAAAGGTGGGGCCGAGCAATGAAGTGACACGTCACCAACATCCAATAACGCTGTATGCGTGTTCGACCCGGCTATAGACAAAGGAAAGAGGCGGTCAGAATGGGCGGCCGAAAGCTGGAAGGAGCTTCTTTTCCTTATCAAATTGTATGCTAGATGTTCATTGTATTTAGTCATAAAAGATACACGCTAAGCAAGTTGCCATGTACAAATTGAAGTTGCTACTCATTCTTGGAATTTTTTATTGTGGAATAAATAAAAAAATCATAACCAAGTTGCAATGTACAAGTTGAAGTCGCTATTCATTCTTGGATTTTTTTTATTGTGGAGAATTTTTTTAAAAATCTTAAAACATAAATACTGATATAATCTAATTGCTCATCTACTTCCAATTTTATATAAAAAAAAAGAATTAGGAGTCTTAGCCCTGTTTGAGCCAACTTTTTTGAAAATGAGAATAAAAAATATAGTCGTTATTGGGGCCCACACAAGAGATAGAAAATTTGAATTTAAATATTGATATGATGGATAAAAGTCATATTTTTCATTTTAAAAAGGAAAAAATATGACTCAAACAAGACCTTATATATCATGTCACGGAGGTTCTAATCCAACTTGGACTACAATAAAATAACATAAATATGCAATCTATATTCATTATTTTGACATTATTTAGGCTGTGTTTGAGCCATATTATTTTAGAAGAATATATTATAAAATAGTAGATTAATGGATAATGTGTGGTTGAAAAAGAAAGAAAAATTTATTGATGTGATAGAAAATATTATTTTATTGAAGAATGTGTGGTTAAAAATGAGTAGAAAAATGAAAATGAAAATTTTACTGTGTACCAAACAAAGACTCAATTTAGATTCATTAATATATGTATTGCAGCATTTATTTCAGGTACCAGAGGCAAATATCAAGGTCAAACTTGTACTTCTCCCTTCTCTTGCAATTCAGATCTCCACTACAATTTTTGGTAACAATAAGGACGTGTTCGGTATAGATTAAAATCGAATTAAAATTGAATAATTAGTCGTTATTGATGATTTTTATTAGACGAGTGAAACCCAATAACGACTATATTTTCAATTTTAATTGGATTAAATTCTATACCAAATACACCCTAAATAGCGTAAAACGTATAAAAAATAAAGAAACATTTCGTAATTTTACGACTTTCATTTCTTCTATTTCAAGGCTACGTATTTGATAATTTGATATTCTATGAATAATTATTTTATCTATAATTATAAGTTCATTATATTAACATATTGAACTAACCAATTTCTAAGTCGGGGGAAAAAAATATAAGAAAATTGCAGCGACGATACTAAATCTTTCATTATTTTGAAGACATGACCCAAACCTTTTATTTGTATCACTTATGGCACCAAACCATTAAAATATTTGCACCCGGAGTTTAAATGAATAGAAACTGTTTGTTCATTTGTTAGTTGACGTAACATCAATGATTTGACCAAATTTTGACAATTTTTAAGGGGTGAAAGGATAACTTTACATTTTTCAAATAAAATAATTAAATTAAAAAAATCAAAATCAAAAAGTTATCTTCTTCAACCCTCACCCCACCCCCAACCCAACCCAACCCAACCCAATTCAACATAAACCCCAAAAAACAACCGTATCCACCAAAATCGACGGCACCACTACTTTTTGACAATTTTTAAGAGGTGAAAGGATAACTTTACATTTTTCAAATAAAATAATTAAATTAAAAAAAATCAAAATCAAAAAGTTATCTTCTTCAACCCCACCCCACCCTATCCCACCCCACCCCACCCCACCCCAATCCAACCTAAACCCAAAAAAACAACCGTATCCACCAAAATCGACGACACCACTCCTTTATTCATCGCAAAAAGTTATTTTCCGATGTCACCCCCTTCTCTCCTGCCATAGTAGGGATCGTAGCCAACCGCTACAATTTGCCTCAAGCAAGAAATGGGACTGTAAATGGGATATGCGAAAAGTGGTTTTGCGTGAATATGGCCATGTTTGATCTACATTTTTTTTTAATACGCATTTTTAATCACACAAATTTCAATAAAATAATATTACACGTAAATTTAAAATTTTTCCTTCTTTTTTAACCATATATTTTCAATGACATCATTATTTAAAATGTATTTTTTTCTTAAAAAAGTGCATCATGGGCTATATATTCCATTTGGGAGTGGTCTGGGAATCTGCTCGGGGATTAGTTTTGCAACGGTGTTAATTGAATTTTTGTTAGCAAATGTTTTGCACAAATTTGATTGGAAACATCCTAGTGGAGCAAGAGGGGAAAACTTTGACATATGAGGTCTCATAATTGGTAGAAAAAATCCACTCATTACTGTTGCAATTTCTCATGATTTCTAAATTAATTTGTCTTCAAGTTCAAGTATTTCCTGGACAAGATTGTGTGGCCACTCCCAATAAAGCCCAGCAAATCATATTTGATTTTGTTCACGTCATTTTCTCTGAAATTGTTTGCGAACGTTAATTATATGTCCGTGTTTGGATTTGACAGCTTGAGGAATTTTGTGTAAATTTTGTTAAATTGTTTTGGTTTGGGCAGCTTAATGAATTTTTTTCCCTTCCTTTGGACTTTGAAGTTGGATCGCAATCTGTAGAGGTCGCTAACCATGGCTTTTATTGCAGAGATGGTGGTGGTGTTGGCGGCAGTGGGCAGTGTGGATGGGTGGCGATGGTTGGCAGTGGGTGAATTCTAGTTTTTGGTTTTGGGGGTAGGTGGGGTGTGTGAGAGGTGAGTGGAGGAGATTAATAATATTTTTCTTTTTTGTTTTTGATTTTATTATATTATTTTAATTCTTTAATAAAAAATAAAAAATTATCGTTTTACCCTTTAAAAATTGTTAAATTTTGGTCAAATCGACAACATTAGGTCAACTGACAGATGATCTAATGGTTAACATTCATTTAGACTTCGAGTATGAATTTTTCAAAAGTTTGATACTATGAGCTATACAAATGAAATATTTAAGTATAAAAGTCTATAACAAAATAATGTTTGATACCGTGAATTTCCCCAAAAAATATCACAAAATAAAACGTCAGACTCATAGCGGATCTAGATACAGCCCACTAGCGGAGGGCTTTTTTGTCTATTCACACGCCGCAAATTGCCTGTTTTGTGGTTATTATTCCTTCACCGTAGCCGACCCTTTCCCCTTCAAATCCCCACAGAAACCAGCTTCAAATCCATCTCTCTACGATTCTCAGTTTTATCTATTTATATATACGTACACATATTGTTATTGGATTGTTGAAGTAAAGCTTAATTAGAATAACAGTGAAAATGGCGCACAAAACTGAAAAAGAAGAGACGGAGTTCAAGGTTGTACCTGAAGCGATGTCACTTTGTGTCAAATGTGGTGTTGCTGGAAATTCCGCCACTAATAATTTATGCCAAAAGTGTTTCAACACCACGACAACTGCTTCATCCTCCCCCACCGCCGCTTCTTCAGTGGTTGCCACAGTGGGAGGTGGAGCTCAGCAAAAAACTTTTTTATTTGACGAGAAATCTTGCAGTTCTAGCTCTGTTTTCAGGTTTTCTCTGGTTAGGGATGTAGGGGAGACGAGTGATGATCCGAAGAAATTGGATTTAACTGATGGCCTGGTAGTGAAGAGGCAGGTAAGTCGGTGCTCCGGTTGCCGAAGGAAGGTAGGGCTTACCGGATTCCGATGCCGTTGCGGTGAACTTTTCTGCGCTGAGCATCGGTACTCCGATCGGCACGATTGTAGCTTCGACTACAAGGCAGCCGGACGAGAGGCCATCGCGAAGGAAAATCCGTTGGTAAAAGCAGCCAAAATTGTCAAGATCTGAGCGTGAAAATTGTCGAATACGTACACATATATTTGCAGGCTCACGTCGAATGTGACGAAAAATTAAATCAAATAGACAATTTGGAGATCGGGCTCGATCTCGATGTTACTGATAACAATTTCCGTGGAGAGTGATAAAAAAAATCTTGAAAGATTGGGGGTTAAGTTTAATGTGTTATATTATTAAGAAGAAAAACGGAGAAGCCCTCTTATGGCAGTGTGTTTATGATGGATTAGTAGTCTTCAATTGTATGCCCTATATTAGTTAATTTATTTCGATTTGGTTTGAATCATAGTAAAAGTTTTATGATTTTGAACAATTACGTTTGGTTTGTATGAGTGGAAATTGACGCTTTCGGATTCAAATTTCTCGCTGCTGCTCTGTTTAATCGAGGAACGGTGAAGAAGATGAATAATTTTCTGATTTGAATTATGATCTATTTAATGAAGTTGAATTAGTTAGAAGGAAGAGATTGATCAAGAAATGGCAGGATTCGGAAAATTTGATGGAAGATGAAGGGCAAGATTGTATTTTTAGGATGGAGTAGAGCAATTCACAAGACCAGGTCCTTGGTGAGATGGAAATTAGATTTATAGTATATATAAGTTTTTGAAACGTGTGATTGAAAAATTGTGGGACCATGAAAGATATGATTAATTTTGATTGTTTAACTTTAGCTTAAATTAAAATAAGATTTTAATTCAAAACAAATAGGCTCATATTCTCCCTACATAGCATATACGTGTCACTTTATTATTTGATGTATAAAACAAAAAAAAAAAAAACTATCTAATTAATGCATCAAATAACAAAGTGTTAATAATAGTTTTCAAAATGAATAGCATTAAAAGATGGTTTTTGGATAGTCGTTGTTGTGCACACGGAACGGGAAGCATTTGGATTAAGGGATTGTTTGAGCTTGATTTTTTGTCAAAAATATATATGTTTGGATAGTGTATTGATTGAAAATGTGTAATTAATAAATAAGGAAAAATTTTGAGCTTGCGTGTTATATTATTTTATTGAAAAATGTGTGATTGAAATTATGTCAAAATACTATTCAATAATGCACTTTTTCAAGAAACGAGGCTCAAAGAAGGATTTCATTTTTGAATACTTAAGATATTTGTAGGGTGTGTTTGAGCCACATTATTTTTGGAATATTGTATTATGAAATAGTAGATTGATAGAGAATGTGTGGTTGAAAAAGAAGGAAAAGTTATTAATGTGATGCAAAAATATTATTTTATTAAAGAATGTGTGGTTGAAAATGATCAAAGAAGAAAATTCATAAATGTCAATTATTTACATTATAAGGTTCAAACAAAACCTAATAAAGAAAGAGTCCAGAACATAAAAAACCTATAATTTTGTTAGTGTATTTTCAGATTTGGGGAAGAGAACTTTAAAGAATGAATAATGGAGTAACCTCTACCTTGTTTACACTTTATTTGCGAACAATTTCCTCTTTTTCCTTTCAATTTTCGTTTGATTTTTCAAAATTGGAGGCCGATTTTTGACAAGTCATGCCGTGTTTTAGATTTAAACGAATATTTTACGTTCAATTTTAATTATTTACTATTTCATCTAAGCTTATCATTTTTTTGAAAAGTATCCTAAAATATGAGGTATTTGTGTAAGAATTAATCTATTTGTACCGAATTTGTCGACAACTTTGTTGACATAATGTCATATAGCAACCCCCTATTGGGAGGCACCGCGGCTCAATAGGGAGCCACCATGTGGCATTAGATCAAAAATCTTGTCAACCAATTAGGTACAAGTACCGTGATTGTTTGTGTAATTACCCGAGTAAAATAATTACAATTTTAGACGTTTGATGATCCGTGACCCGTACTATACCCAATCAATACATGGGCCGGACCTAGGCCAAAATTGTGGGCTGCTTTATCAATAACGAAGCAGCCGCTATATATACCCCTTCAAAGCGATTAGGGTTTTTCTAGCAGCGGCTCGAAGCACCGGGAAAAAAAAGATCAGTGTTACAGCTGCAGCAAAAATGGTGGAAAAGGGCAGCAAGGCGAGGAAAGAGGAGGTCGTTGCAAGAGAATATACAATCAACCTCCATAAACGCCTTCACGGATGGTACTTCCTCTACCTCTCCACTAAATATATATCTGTTCATAAATACATACATGTATAAGTTGAATATGTGGGTGCATTTTCTTTGCATTTTACTTCACTTGTAAAGTGTATTAGTTATTTAGATCTGTATTGGTTCGTTATTGCGTCTCGATTGGATTATTGGGATCATTTTTTGGGTTAACTGTTTCATTTTCCTATCTTCTTTTTTAAGATGTTTCTATTTTTAGCTAATTTCTTGTGCAAAAACCAGTAATGTTCTTTGTTAGAATAAAAATTAAATTTTTTAAAATTTCTCATCGTTTGCCTGTGCTGATTTAAAAAATAAATAAAAAAATTTGTCTGCCTCTTTGTAGTTTGTGATATATAATTCTTGTCAATGTTTTGGTTGGAGTTAAAACTGTTGTGTCGATGGGTAAAAATTGATTTTTGGTGTTAATTTTGGATGAGGACAATATTTCGTACGCACTATTATTTTCTATCAATATATATTGCAGTTTCTACCAGCTGGTGCAATTCCGAATTTTGAAAAATTAAAACTCAAATACAAATATTCCAAACATGTTTCAATATAGTCATAGACTCATAATGATAGTATTAGCGTTTGATCCGAGTATGGTGCAGTTTTCTGATAGTCTTGTCTGATACATGCGCTTTCTGTGTTTCTTTTACTGAGATGCCTACTTTTTTGGGTTATGTAATGGCATTCATAGCTGTGTATCTGTGTATTTGGTGTGTATTTGGTCATAAGTTTGAGGAATGTGTTTATACGTGAACATACACTGTTATGTGATGCTTATAAATGTTAGCACAATGACAACTGGATGACATGCCCTAAATTGAATCAATTGAATTTGGATTGTGTTCTTTTGTTAGTTGACAGTTCGTTTTAGCCACAAATGGGATACACAACTGGATGTGTTGTAAAAGCCGCTGCATGAAAGAAAGATGTTATTTAACTCCTAAATTTCAGACTTGATAGAAGGCATCCTTATTTCTTGTTTGATCAAATTATAAACTGTTTTGTCACTGAAAGATTTAACTTTTTTATAGTTGTTAAGAGCCTTCATATTCCCCCTTGTTCCGGGTTTTACTTTACAATTTCCTTATAACAACTTTGTTATATTTCTGTATCTGGTTGCATTGTTTGGATACATTTGATTCATTATGTTGTGGATCCGAGAACAGCACTTTCAAGAAGAAGGCTCCAAAAGCCATTAAGGAAATCAGGAAGTTCGCCCAAAAGGCTATGGGCACAACTGATGTAAGAGTTGATGTGAAGTTGAACAAACAAATCTGGAGCCGTGGAATCCGAAGTGTTCCAAGAAGAATCCGTGTCCGCATTGCACGCAAAAGAAATGATGATGAAGATGCTAAGGAGGAACTTTACTCCTTGGTAACTGTTGCAGAAATTCCCGAGGGAGGTCTTAAGGGATTGGGCACTCAAGTCATTGAGGATGAAGAATAAATTTATTTTTCCTTTTCAAGTGTTTACAAGTCAAGTTTTGGTGTAACAGTAGATTATTTAGACAAGTGGGACCTTTGTTTCATCTTCGTATTATTAGAAGATCCACTTCAATGGATACTGTCGTGGTTTATGAATGCATTTCAACCCTGTTCTAGACTTTGGTTCTAAATTGATATGATTTTGTTTGTATTGGTAGAGCCTGGATTGAATTTGAATCCATATCAAAAGAATTATTCGTTAAACTTGGTTATTTTTACTAGGGTTGAACGCGGATCGGTCCGGTTCTAAAGAGAATTGAATCAAACTAGAATTTTTGAGCATTTAGTAAGTAGATTTGATTTTGTTTCGTAATTTAACATTGTATATCAAAGGAAATGTGAAAATATTTGGTCAAAAAAGGGGGTGAAAATAAAGAATACAACGAGGAATTTAGGCCCTTGATATAGAAAATTTTCTATAGAATTACGAAAATGTTTTCTATTTTTATCTTTTGCAGTGTTTCATTGCAAAAAAATTTCTTAGAATTTCTTTTCCCTCCACCCGCTCACATGACCCATTTTTTCTTTAATTCATTGAATTGGTTTTCTCACCATTTTGTTGGGAAAATAGTTTTCCATCTTTTTTTTTTGGCAATTGGAAAAAACTCAATCAACAATGGTAATTTTTTTTTTCGATTTAATGGAGAATTTTCATGCAAAACAAAGCGAAACGAATGATATTCGGTATGATAATTTTATTTTTTTTGCAATTGGAACAATTACAAATTCAAGATTCAACGGTAAAAAAAATTATCACTTTCATGAACAATTTTCATAAAAAATAAAGTTAAACAGATACCGAATTTTATTGGAAATACCAATGGGGTTAGAGAAGAAACTCACCAAAAATGCAGCAACAATATGAACAAACCGGAATCAAAGTAAA
>CAIGRQ010109244.1:0-15542 GCA_903798375.1 Fraxinus sp. D2006-0159 | reverse complement strand
TTGGGCTGCATTTTTGGTGTGTCAACAGAAATGTTACTACATTACTCTGGCCTCAAAAGTGAAAGCACCTTTGAAGAAGATGAAGTTGAGAAAAGAAATTGGTTCATGTAGAATTCCCATCGGAGTTTGAGCGTTCCATTTTTCCTGTCTTGCATAAATTCCTTTTAATTAGTTATTCTAAGGCTTTTCTTTTTGCTTGACTTCTATTTTGAAACTCTATTTTTTTTTTTAAACATTTTCAGATTGGCCCATTCAAAGTTCCTCATGCGGAAAAAATGAAGATTAAAGTTAGAGTCAATTTAAACCTCCATGGAATTGTTACCATAGAGTCTGCCTCGGTAGGTATAAATTTGATTTGTAATTCTTTGAAATTTATCAAGTTATTAGGGGCTGTGGAAAATGAGATGCCTATTTTTAGCATAAGCTGTACTGTCTTGCAGCTGATGGAGGATAGTTTGGATGATTCTACCATGAAGAATGAGGGCACACTCTCAGACAAGATGGAGCAAAACAATCAAGAAACTTCCAGCAAAGCAAATGGGGCTGCTGTAAGTTCAGTTAAAACAACTGATCTTTCAAATTTTTAATTAATTGTCAAGTTGGTTCAATTTAAAACTCTCCACTATGTTTGAGAGAGAGAACGTTGGCATGCTTGATATTAGATTTAGCACCAATTAACATGATTTGACCCTTTAGAATTGCGCACACAAAAGTGCTTCATTTGAGGGACACTGCATTTCTGCTACTTATCCTGTACCCAAAACCGCCCCTGCATGACTTCTGAAGAACTTCAAGATTGTAGCTTTCCTCAATTTTAAATTACAAACCACTGACTTATATATGTAATGTTAACCAACATTTTTGAGCTTATCTCAACTTAAGGGGGAAAAAGAAAAGAAGAAAAAGAAACTTCATTAAAAATTCATCAACTCTGTGCATGTTGAGCGAGATTAGCGAATGCTCATTATTGTCTTGTTGGCAAAATTCTGTTACACTCTTATTCCTTGCCTAATATTTCAGCACGTACATCACACTGGTTCATTGGTGATCCACTGAGGTCAATCCATTTTAGAAGGGCTCAGCATAAACTGTGATCCAACTTCCAAGCAAACCAGACTAGTTATTGCCATCATTAACGTTTTCCTTTAGCCTCAAGAGCAATCTGAACTTTCTTCTTTTGCCACCAAGTTTCCTTAAGTGGCTTTCTACCCTTAAACTCTCATAATTCCTTCTTTACAAGAGTTAATTAGGCACTTAACCATGACATTCCACGTCAAGTTAATATCTCCATCTACATCCAGTATTCCCTCCTTCAAACCTTATTCTTGAAAGTCACTTAATTTCATCCCTGTTGTTTTCCACCATCTAGTTATATAATCTTGTCTTTTTACTCTCTCGCCTCCATTTCTTAATAACCATATCAAGCATCACTAACCCATGTTTCATAGTTAGGCTTTTGCTAGCTAAAACATGACAATCCTTGCACATCTTATGAAAATGAAATCTATTTTTCTTCTTTTGCCTATTATTAGCTAACAATTGAGTCTCTCTCTTTCTGAAGCAGATATTCACTAATATTAAATCATAAGCCATCATGAAGTACGGAAAAGTGTGCCTTCTACATTCTATGCCCCAAATCTAAAACTTCCATGAGGTGTTTCATAATCGCAGTTGACTTTTCCACATGTATGCTGGAAACTCAAAGCACCGGTATCTCCTTGTGCAGGCTGCAAGACGGCGTGATATAACCATTGGTGATAATATATATGGCGGAATGACACCCCATGAGCTCTCCCAAGCCCAAGAAAAAGAGTTTCAGTTGGCCCAGCAAGACATAATGATGGAGAGGACTAACGATAAGAAAAATGCACTGGAGTCTCACGTATATGAAGCGCGAAATAAGGTACAACTTTATGCTTTACCTGGGAGAATAACATTTAATCTGATTTTATTATTTATGGTATAACAACTTAATCTGCGGGAAAAAAAAATGTCAGTTTCATACTGACACTATAAGTAGAAAACTTCATATGGTTTTTTGTCATATAAAAAGTTATCACCAGCAATGCCATAGTAACTTCAGCACCTTGATGCACATTTTTTTTCCAAAAACCCACATGATGCACTATTTGCAGGAAAATAGCTGGTTCTGAAATACAAAAACAAAAGCAGGGCAATTTAAGCAATAGAATGGGGTGGTATGTGTGAAACTCACTTCTATTAATTCGGCTGCTGCTGCTTCATTTGAAGCATGCAGTATCTGGCAGATTGTTAGGGATGCATTTTCACCTTTCTGTAATATTGGGAACTCTGTTCTTATAATTATAGTTGCGGTCATCCTTTCATGTAGATTTTGATGAATTCTGATGATTCGTTAATTAAAGTACAGGGTTATTTAAATGCTTGAATTTCTTTGCTTATCCTTCTTTTGAAATCATTGATGTAAAATATTTTCAAGATTCCCAAAACTACGTCCTTGTCTTTCTGTCTGATATCTCAAGAGTGGCATTCTATAATGTTGAAAGTGAATTGTAGTTTAGTTCATTGCTATTAGTGTTTCACACATCTTTAAGAATGAGTAAAAACGTTCGAACAGATTTTGAATACATATAGAAGCTTTGCAACTGATTCAGAGAGGGAAGGGATCTCCAGTAATTTACAACAAACTGAGGAATGGCTCTATGAAGATGTAGATGATGAGTCTGAAAATGTTTATACAGAGAAATTAGAGCATCTGAAAAAGGTTCTTTTGACTTCCTGTTTAAACTCCTCAAGCTTATACTTTTTTTTTTTTTTTTTGAGATTTATGAAACTGACACCCAACACCAAAATTAAATTAAAATAGATAAATTCTCCATTAGATTGTGGATCCTGTTGAACATCGATACGAAGAGGAAGAGGCCAGAGCACAGTCAACCAGAAGTCTAGTAAACTGCATAGTGGAGTATCGGACGGCTGTAGGATCACTTCCACCCAGCGAAAGAGATGTTGTACGATCCCTTCCTGTATGATTTTTAAAAAATATTATCAGCTGAAGCCTGAAAGAGTAAATTATATATTGACTTTTATTTTGCAGGCCATTGGTGAATGCAACAAAGCAGAGCAGTGGCTTCGAGAAAAAACCCAAGATCAGGATTCACCCAAAAATGCAGATCCGATACTCTTGTCAAGTGAAATCAAGAGGAAAGCCGAGGCTCTGGAGCCTGGAGGTGTATGTATCTGAACTTATTGATGCTGTTATGATTTATGGATCGTAGTTAATCGCTTTACAACTCAGTTTATATGTATTTGGACCAACCAAAAATGATTAGAATTGTTCTATCAAATCAATGTTGAACACGCCTTTTGGTATGTTAATAAGAAATTTCTCCTCGCGGTTGAGTACTACGTAATGTGTCAAAGTGCTTTACTGAGTTTCTATATTTCTGTTATTGCTTAATCTCAGTGAATGCTATTTGATATCAAGAAATTTGTTTCAGGATTTGCAGACATGATACATTGGCATCCAAGTTTTCGTCTACAAGGCCCGAGGAAAACAGAGAATCAGAGACGAGAGATCCAAGGGATGATATGCATGTTGATTGATGTGCATCTAACAAGATTGTGATACTAAAAGTGCTGGAGTTCAAGAAACAGCTAGATCAATCACCACAGGATTAATTTTGATATAATTCTTAGGAGTTCTCACTGCAAGCTCTCATTCCAACACGAAACTCGTATTCTTGTTTTTGTTTTTGGTTTTTCGTTATACGTTATTTTCATTTGAGATAGAATAGTGGTGCTAATTCAACCCAATTTACAAACACTTGTACTAAGGTATCTTACAGTACATTCTCAGATTAATTATTTTCACACCAATGTAATAGAAGTTAAGAGTCCTCCATATTTAAACGCCCTTGGTGGATGGAGGACAGAAAAATCCCCCCAAGGGACTTAGTGGCTTGACATTTTTATCACGTTGGTCCAAGTGGTTTTGAGTTATATATGTTAAAATTGGAATTTTCCTATCACCGTCTTCTATAGTCACCTCTTCCTCTAGCACCAAGCTACACCTAGCCTCGAGCAAGGTTATGTGACAAAGTGTTGAGAATTAGAAAACTCTAATTATATACCACCAATAGCAATTAAATTGTAGAGAGA
Organism: Fraxinus sp. D2006-0159; assembly: GCA_903798375.1. Classification (NCBI taxonomy): domain Eukaryota; kingdom Viridiplantae; phylum Streptophyta; class Magnoliopsida; order Lamiales; family Oleaceae; genus Fraxinus; species Fraxinus sp. D2006-0159. The sequence continues at coordinate 11,402 of CAIGRQ010109244.1, read as the reverse complement.
GAAAGACACAAGAACACGCAAAATTTATGAAGGTTCGTTTTAATGTGAGACTACGTTGTTGTTTTTTTTTTTTTTTTTTTTTGGCGCTGCGATAATTCATTACGATGAAAAGATGTTTACAAGAGAATCGCTCACCCCATCTTCTATAATCTCTCTTTTGTATGATAATAGAAATCCTGATGATGGCTCCTTATTTGTAAGACAGCTTTGGGGGAAATCGAGAGGCCGATGCTGTCGATCTGCATATTGACTCAGCACAACGACAATAATTAAATTTTACAAACAAAGGACGCTTGGGAAGGTAAAAGTAGCGATGGTGGTGAAAATGGCTGGTGTCAGTGTTATGATTAGAGGAGAGGAAAGGGTAAATGTCTTCCTAGTGATCTTTTGAATTATTTCTTATTTGGAGATATACGTGGAGCCCGAAAGATATCCTAAATGTTGTGGTACAGAATTGGAGAAGAAATATAACAGCAACCTCACAAACATGACCCCAATCAAATATCCCTTTCTTGAAAAAGGTTGGGCAGAATGTATCCACCCTTCACCTCCTCTTTCTACTTTCAATCATTTTCTCCATATTACTTTTGTTGCCCACTTCCATCTGTTTCTCTCTTATTTGCCATATATTCTTAAAATTTCTTGAATTCTAAGCTAGATAAGTATACAATGTCGTCTAATTCTTTGTTCAATTGGATTATGTTATCCTACGTGATGGTCTTAATTAGAGATGACAAAAAAGCTCGTCGCTCGGACTCAACTCGAAAAAAGCTCGAGCCGGGCCCGGGGCGGGCTTGGGCCGAGCCTCATTTTTTTGGTCAGGCTCGACTCGGCCCAAAAAAGCTCGGCACAAAAAGTTCGAGCCGAACCCGAACTTTTTTTATTTAATTTATAACATGTATAAACTGTACAAATTTTAAATTTTTTAAGTAAAATGTAGATTTGACATAAAAATAAAATAAAAACTTGAGCCGGCTCATTTCGGGCTCGGCTTGACCCGCTAAGGCTCGGGCAGAAAGCTCAGGCCAAGGCTCATTTTTTTTGGTTGGGCTCGGCTCGGGTTCAAAAAAGCTCGAGCGAACCCGAACTTTTTTTTTTGCTCGGGTTCGACTCGACTCGTTGACATAGTTAGTCTTGATTGAGAAGAAAATTGTGGTGTGGCAGCAGACACCAAAGGCCAGCCAAACTATTGTCACTTGTCGCTCCACAAGTCACTTTTCCATATTTAGCAGTGGGACGTCCAATAATATTGGAGTAATTACAAACTATTTTAGGATAATATTCTTTGCCAGTTCAAAAGAATGAGCTAGTGGCTCATAAACTGTGACTTTGTTAAGTGAACCCACTGAAGTCGTAGTGAAAGTTAGTCTTTATAGGGCAATTATCGCTACTTATGGACCCAAAATTGGGTGATATATTCATGATCAAGATGAAGATTAGGTGAAACTAAAGTAATATAATGTAATCATCAATTTTCAAGGTTCATATCAAGACAAATGAAGAGTGATTTCAAGAATTTTCATCCCTAGAGCATATCGATCAATCCTCGCAACGACGACAACAGCACGAGAAGTTAACAGCTGAACGTGCTGCAATCTAGGGATTACCAAGTAGCTCTTTCGCTTTATAGGGATCGTGGGCATAGCACAATTCTTCTTGGAGAAGGATTGTTTGCCCGAGTGACTAGTCCTGTCATAATGTAATCCTACTTATACATCAGTTACATTCATAGCACTTCAATTTACACGTCAATATTTCATGAAACCCATGTCTTGTACAATAATAATAGAGATAAATACAATCTTGATATATATACATCTTTCTTTACACCCTGACTTACCGAATTTACACTTGACATAATATCACACAACCTTTCACATCTCACACATTTAGTCCAATCATTATAAAACTATCACATCATTTATCTATCAACTAAGTAGTAGAGATGTACAAATAATTTTATCCTATAAATATAAAGAGGACTTCTAAACTAAAATATTAGGATTGTGTTCAAAATAATGCACTAATCACAATATTACACACTTCTGGCACTTTAATTAGGCCACTAACAATGATCTCTATCCCCTAAACGACAAGATAGTTGGTAATTAGACACAATTTTTGTTATAATTAGCCGTGGAACCCAGTCTGGCTCCACACTGCATCTCGAACTCGGCTCATATCGCGCCCCTTAAGGGTTCGACCCACACCCTCAAACTCCGAGTTTGCAGCCATGTCTCGGCTTCGTGCCAAGTACTCATGTGGTGGGACTAATTCCAATTCACCATGCTCGAATCCATCATCCCAGTTGTGAAGTGACTCGGTCGAATTGATTCCGTAAATCTTTGACCAATCAGGAACATTCACTGGAGCCGACGTAGTTATATAGCGCCCACGTGGAGATTCAACCATGTTGTCCTGGCTTCGAAACTGGTGCATGATCCTAGGAGAACTCGAATCCTCGAAAGCCGATGACAAGCCTCCAACGTGGCGGTGGGCGTGGTGCTCATGGCTGGTGGCGCGTGGAGCATGATGGCGGCTCGTGTAACCGTGAAAGCTTCCATTACTCTCGGAACCAGCAACTGAAGCCCACTCGACATTGACCAGATGATTATCGGCGTTGACCGTGTTATCAAAAGTTGACCAAACTTCATCTTCTCCAAACTCCGACGAGCCGGCGACTGTTTCTTGCTCCCGATTGTAACCGAAACTCCCTAAAAACCTTTCACTCTGACTGGTGGTCAATTTTCGACCCTTTGCCATTAATCGCCAAAACACAGCACCAACTTATTTAATTTCGGGATACCGGATTCTCGATTTCCGGTTTACTTATATCCCAGGCTGCCGGAATATTGTTTCTCCGGCGACCCAAGGAAGAAAACAAANCCTAAAAACCTTTCACTCTGACTGGTGGTCAATTTTCGACCCTTTGCCATTAATCGCCAAAACACAGCACCAACTTATTTAATTTCGGGATACCGGATTCTCGATTTCCGGTTTACTTATATCCCAGGCTGCCGGAATATTGTTTCTCCGGCGACCCAAGGAAGAAAACAAACGTGTTTACGTAAATTTCATGCATATAGTTAAAAGTAGACCAAGCTTTCGAGGGTGCAGTTGTATATATAATGTCTGATTGCACTGCATGCATTTCATGTGAATTTGGGTTTCATTTTGTCTGTATTTCATTAATGTTACAATAAGGACAAGGCATGTATGGCAAGGGAAGATGAGCACGACACTGTTAAATAAAACCTTGTTACATTTACACTTTGATGTCGACCAAGAGTCAAGTAGCATTACCCAATTGAATCGTTTGATTTTAAATAATTTTTTCGTCGAATTTTTTTTTTTTTTTTTTTTTTTTGAAAACAATGCAAGTGTCAACCGAAACGTATAATGTTATTTAATATCACTGGATTGTAACTTCAATTTAGATGGCACTAAATGATAGATTAAATAAAAGGTAAAATGAAATGAGTCATTTAATTTCATTTGGGGGGGGGCACTTGGTGCCGTCCAAGTAGCAAGGTTCAGAATTAAGAGCCCAAATGGTGGCAATTGATGAACCTACGCGCACGTGGAAGCGCGTTTCATAAACGTGTCCATCACATTTCACATAAATTTTTTTGTTGACGTACGAATTTGCAGTCGCTATCCGTGAGTCCGTATTGGGTAAATCTCGCTTTATGTGCAGTAGCCCACAAACTACACATGATAGATAAACCGTATTAGGCAAGCCGGTGCGACGAGCTCGACCGATAAAGTATTGACATGAAATTCAAACTCAAGACCTTCGATTTTTGAATTCACATGTTCCACCAATTTGACTTTCGAGTCACATTTCACATAATTTTAGTTCTTAATAATGGTGTTTTACAATATTCAAAACCAAGTATGGTCCCACAACGTACGTAGAAGTGGGGTCTACACCACGTGGCTGGACAGCGACGAGCTATGTTACAAAAAGTTTGGGATGTGTGCATGGTGGACAATTAGAAATTATTATATTTGTTAATGGCAAAGTAAAACAGACGAGAAAATTTGATAAGACCCCAAGTAATTAAACTTGAATTTGACAGAAATCTCATAAATATTAATATTAGTTCTCAATTTTTAAAAATTTATCTTTCCCCAAATTCATTTTGGATCACACATTTCATGCAATTTACAATTTTTTTAACAACAAAATTTCATCAACTTTTTCAAAATTTACTAAAAATCTATTTTTTTTTATCAAAACCAAACAAGAGCAAAGCAAGAATTATAATCGTACGACTAGAAATAGACGTCTTTGACCACTTTACACTTGAACAAGCGATTTTTTGCTTGTGTGTATTATTTTCTTATCACCCAATATCTCGATTAAATTATAAAAAGAGCATACATTAATATTTTTTATTAGAGTTTTTCTTTTAACAATATTGTACTGACTCTTCATTCACCCCATTTGTATAACCAAGCTTTATTATGGTTGAGTAATGTTACTCATCTCAAGTGGGGTTACGAACACAGTTTAGGTGGCTCTAAATGATAGATTAAATAAAATATGTAATTAAATAACTTATTTAATTTCACCTATCATTTAATGTAACATTAATGCCACATAGATTGTGTTTGTAACCCCAGTAGATATAAACAGCATTACTCTTGTGGTTTTTCCTTGGTCTCGTGAACGGAAAGTACGGACTGCTTCCTGCAATGTCATCAAATTTATACAAAAACAAGTCAACTTTCTATTTTCGTTAAACAATCGACACTTAATTCTATCGAGGATTATTCTATTGAGGATTTCCATATGGATTCACTAAATGAGGAACGAAGTAAATGTCAAGATTTTTAACTTACACATAATTCTTTGACAAAAGCATCATGATCTAGTCAAATGTGGTACGCACTAATTCATTTTCATATTGTAATAGCCAATAATTTTCCTTAATTTAGGTTTAATTACAAGTAAAGATGGACTCCATTTGTAGAAGGTGCTGAAGTAAAGCGAAATGACTTTCAATTGGCACAATGGACGGCTGAGAATTCATTGATGGGACATTTGATGGGTCCTCAAATTAACCCATCGTGGTTTCAACATCAAGGGTGCACTACGCCATCAAATTTAAGAGGTCCCATTTTAATTATAATAGCTTTCAGGATTGGAGTAAACAATAAATTTGAAAGCGTTTGAACAGGTTGTGTCGAGTCACAGTTCGTTATGTCAATTTATATATCTCATTTAGAAGATAAATTGATGGAGTTGTAGTAAAGTTTTTTGAACTTTTGGCATCTAGAGTGGGTGATCTTGATAGATACATTATTTTGAATATAACCATGTGTGACTTTCTCGAGTATTTGAAGAGTGGGGTACCGACGTATGACATAGCTACAATGCTGGACACGCTTATATTACATCTAGAAACTCCGTATGTGCAATGCGATACATTATCTCTATTTTGGTTGGCTTGGACATGATTAGATATTGGTGAATAGGATGTTCTAAGATATTGTCTAACCTATTAATTAGGGGTTGTTAGTAGTGGTCGGGCCAAGGCAAGTCAGCTCGGCCGACCAGGTGAGCCTAGCACGAGTCAGCTTGTTTGGAGATCTTGGGGCTTGTCCATGGGTAAGTGAGCCGTATTTGAAAATATGCAAAACTAGAAGAAATCGCATTTGTTAATGTATTCAACAAAATAAATTTAAGGTTGTGAAAATCCCCCTTCTCTATTCGGATTTGGGATAGGCTCGAAGTTGAAATTGTACTAAATTTATTTTTATTTTTTAAAAAAAGGTTACCAACAATGTAATGTTTTTAAAACTTGCGATTGTGTAAACCAAAAAATTCATTAAGATTTTAGTAATGAAAATTTTCAGCAATTGCACTTGCAAACTTATCTTGAATTCGATATTCTACATCTTGCAATTCTTCAAAAACATTAGAGTTTCAAATATATCTTCTTTCAACTTTTAACTTTCATTTGACATAATCCTACCCTTAGCCCTAAATACAGCCTCCAAGCTACATTCAATATCAAGAGTGTTAGTAAATCACATGTCATCATAAAATAATGTTGACCTCAAAAATGAAAATTATTTTTTAATGTCAAATGCAGGTTTCCTGTCGTAATTTCCGCAGTATTTTTTTCCTTTTTGAAGGGAATTTTGTGTGTGTGTGTGTGTTGTTATTTGTGGAGAAGAAACGAAATGGGTTTCAGGCGTTATACTGGTCGAAAAATACACTTCAATTGGAGAATACTAAGATTTTCAGAAGTGTCAGTCTCTAGTTCCACTTTGATCCGATGCAATTTTTCGATGGTCAAAAATGGATATTGACTATTTCAATCTTTCAACTTCACTCATTTTTAATTGTGAATGACTCTATTTATAGACAAGTTCTTGGGACATTTTGATCATTTTTTATGAGTTGACATTTTCTCATTATTATGTTATAAGTTAAATCCAAGATCCAATCTTCTCGTTGATGTTTGTGTTTCAGTAATATTTGTCATGCAATTCGTTATGTGTTATCTCTGCAGCATTGATGTTTACGTTAATGCTGTCATGGTTTGTCACTAAAATGGCGTCTATGCAGGAGGCTTCCAAATTGTCTTATAATGCACGATTTCGACGAGACCTCTGAATGTCATTTACCAAGTACTTGCGGGTCTGCATCCCCGTGCTAAAGATAGCATCGGGGACCGAGACATACCTTTGGTTTGCTAGGTCAAATGAAATGCTTGATGACGTGGACTGTTATAAAAAAGAATAAGATATAGCGAATGAGACAAAAAATAACGAAGAAGATGAATATGCAGAAGGATGAAAACTTGAACACGAAAAATGTATCGTTGTCCTCAAACGATATTTACCTCATCCACCATGCTTTTAAGGATTGAAATTGACAAATAATTTGTATGATTAATCTAACCTAATTGTAGAACACCAAAAGCAAAGTGTTTCTTTAAGGTGAACGAGTGAAAAATAGAAATTTGATTATGTAAAGTTACAAAATTTCTTCAAGATTTTTTAATGAATAATGAAATGATTTTTTTTTTCTTATCTTTTGGAATGAAAACTATCGTGTGCTTATAGTTTCCAAACATCCCATACAAAATGGTTCCAAACTCAAGCGAATAGGAGCATTGATTCACTAATAGACCACCAAAAAAATTTGAAAAAATCCAGTCAACGGTCAAAAAACTTGAACTATGCGACCGCATAGACTATAACTATGCGGTCACATAGTTAGAGCACCGGCGCCCCAAAATTCGATGTGGCGCCTATGCAGGCAAAGGCCATTTTTATGGCGCCAAATAGATTTTTTCTTCCTTTCTTCAATTTACCCATCCACGATCCTTTTAATTCATTCAACCATGATTTGAACAACAAGATTCCAATAATCTCTCACTTGTTCAAAATCAACTTTAATTACATAATAAAATATCACCACTCATGGTCTATGCAGTCGCATAGGCCATTTTTATGATGCCAAATAGATTTTTTCTTCCTTTTTTCAATTCATCCATTCACGATCCTTTTAACTCATCCAACCATGATTTTGAACAACAAGATACCAATAATTCCCCACTTGTTCAAAATTAACTTTAATCACATAATCAAATATCAACACTCATGAATGAGAATTAAATACCTTTTGATTTGAATGTAACCATAATGTAAATATCATAAAGTATTATCGAAATTTCAGGTAGCTACAGCGCTTTGAACCTTATTCCTTGTGACAATAGCGATGAAATTACACACACAAGTGTTAAATTTCCACAAGTTCATCTAACTCGCTTAGTGCTAATATGGCATTGCACTTATTCTATTTCTTTGAACTTTTAAAGAGAGAAAACTCCAACTCTCTAATGAGGCGGCACCACCTTGAAATTCACATAGGTGAAGTTCTTTCAGTATTTTTGTTACTTTTAGAGATACTAGTACTATGTACTGAACTTCATTAAGAGTTTTAATTATAACTCGTCCCTCCAACAATAACAATCAACACTATTTACTGAAGATAGTTAATAAATTTAATAGTGTTGAGATACATCTACTTATCGAATGACTTGTTATTACCCTTTGAACCTAAATATATTTGTTAAATATATTTTTGGTAGGGTTACTATCATTGATGGATTTAATTAAGAAGTTTCAACCCCATCCTACTTGATTTCAATCTTACTAACTCTCTCGTGAGAGATTTAGTAAACGGATCCGATAAGTTCTCACTAGACTTATGGTACATGAATAACATTTGTCAAAGTAATCTTCTTTCCCGAAGTGAAGATGATTTTCATATTGCCTTTGCCAATCACCTTTTATCTTCCTTCATTTCTCATTTGGATTTTTTGACCATTTTCAATGTCATGATAAATTTTGAAAAGAGACTTATCATAACAAACATGGATGGTTGCACATGTGTCATACCAGCAACCCAGAACTTTCCCTTGGTTTCGCTCACGCCTCACCGTATCGATAATCTCATCAATAAAGTTCACTTGTTATTCCTTCTTTTGTTGTTTCCTATGCCTACAATCTCTTATATAGTGTCCCGATTTTCCACAAACATAGTAAAGTCCCTTAGATTTATTTTTGAACTTCCCTTGATCCTTTTTGGGATTAAGAAGTTTCCTTTTTTTATTTTTGTGTATTTGTTGGAGTTATCAACATTGTCCATGACATTTACTTTCGAAAGCCATCATAAGAACTTTCAGTCTTATTTCTTGCCATTGATTCTTCCTCTATGCGAAGACGTTTTTGAATTTGTTCCAAAGAAAAGTTTTCGGAATTGTGAAGAATCATCTTCCTATATCCTTTCCAAGATCCCGTGAGTTTAGCAATAATTGCTCCCTCTTGAAAAGTATCGGGATGTTCAATTTTCACGCTTTTAGTTTGTTGACAATGACTTGTAATTCATGTACTCGAGGTAACAAAGGAATATTATCCAAAAACTTGAAATCAAAATATTTAAAAATTAAAAATTTCTCCGTACCTTCCTCCCCAGCCTTATATTTACTTCCGAGTGCAAATCAGATTTCTTTTGTTGAAGTGAAGTTGGCGTAGAGATCATATAATCGATCCGACAGTGCATTTAGAATGTGGCCACGACATATTAATTCATCATCTTCCCATTTCTTTCTTTCTTCACGAACTTCGTCAGTATTTTCTTCTGTTGCATCAGGAATAGGCTCCAATTTTGAATCAAACACGTAGAAGATTTTCAACGGCGTAAAGAGGAATTTGAGTTTGTCTTGCCATCTAAAGAAATTTGCACCATCAAATATGTCCAAACGTACTAAGTCTTGATTCATCATCTTGATTGTAGCAAGTGTAGTTATGTCTCCATCACAGTAAAATGAGAAGTATCATTTGAGAATGTTATAAAAAAGAATAAGATACATCGAAGGAGACAAAAAATAACGGAGAAGATGAATACGTAGAAGGATGAAGACTTGAACATGAAAAATGTATCATTGTCCTCAAACGATATTTGTCTTCTCGACAATGCTTTTAAGGATTGAATTTGGCAAATAGTTTGTGGGAGTAATCAAGTCTAATTGAAGAACACCAAAAGCAAAGTATTTCTTTAAGGTGAACAAGTGAAAAAAATGGAAATTTGATTATGTAAAGTGACAAAATTTCTTCAAGGTTTTTGGATGAATAATGGAATGATTTTATTTTTTTTTTAATCTTTTGGAATGAAAAATATGATGTATTTATAGTTTCCAAACATCCCATATGAAATGGTTCCAAGCTCAAGTGAATAGGTGCAATGGTTCACTAATAAACCACTAATTTTTTTTTGAAAAAATACAACCAATGGTTTAAAAAAAAAAAGTGAATTATGCGATCGCATAGGCTATAACTATGCGGTGATATAGTTATAGCACCTGGCGCCCCAAAATTCCCTGACGGCGCCTATGCAACCACATGCTTATATGGCGCCAAATAGTTTTTTTCTTCCTTTTTTCAATTCATCCATCCACGATCCTTTTAATTCATCCAACCACGATTTTGAACGACAAGATTCCAAAGTGGACACGCAATGAAGTCTCTTTGTTGTGAACGTGGAACCCGGATGGACAATTATTATGTCAGCATCTTTAGAATACCTAACTAATTTTTAATACACAGACTGCCCCCAACAATGCTGACAAGCTCCAAGATTCATGTTCTACCTGTCAATATTTGATTTCAACAACAAAAATCATGTCCTTAAATTATTCCCTTTATAATTATAAATCCATACCTCTATAAACTAAAATCAGTTTACATATTAAAAATGAGCACAACCATCAACAAAAATATGTCTGAGACCTTTGTGAAATATTTCTATGAAAATTGCAGCATTGATCCCCAACTTATTGTTTTAGTCGCATTGTCAGTCCTTTCTATCATTCACCAACAGGTATCAAGGGGTAATGCTGCTACAATAATACCAATTGGGGATGCTGCCGTCAAGAAAAGTAAATTGGGGATCAAGTAATAACAAGGTCCATAAGCTTGGGGCCAAAGCTGAAATTTCCCAGATATTAATATTTAAATTTTTTGGTTTGGAGACAAGATTTTCAGGGCATGATTTGTTTAAAATTAGAATCAGAATCTTACCTGCCATACTTTCGATGATAATTACATAATTTGTATTGTTGGTGAACTCAAATTATCCTTTCATTTGTTTAGAATCTCTTGATGTATAAGAGCATACATTTGCATTAGAAAAAAAAACACTATTACATAAGTTAAAAATAGATAATATTTAATAAAATTTCTCTCCAATATAGTATGTATGCGAATATATATATAGTCGATGTGACAAGAAAAAAGTAGACATTGAATAGACCTGTCTAAAAATAGATATCTCAAAAAAACTGTGAATATAGGAAATTTTTAACAGAATTTCAAATTTCACTCTCATATGGTGGCCCCACGTGAATTAAAATATTGATAAAAACCCCCACCCATCCACCCCTGCTGTGTGCGTGTTTGGCAGGTACAAGAATTTGTACATGTAGCACTACTCTAGATATCTAGGGATGACAACGGGGCTGGTCGGCCAATCCCACCCCCGTCCCGTCGGGTATTTTTATTATCTTACCACATACACATATCCGGTTAAAGCGGAGCGGGACAAGTCCTTGGCCCCACTTATTTTTTTATTTTTATTTTTTATTTATTTTAATTTTTTTATTTATGACTTTAGTTAGTAAATATTAATATATTAATACTTTTTTACTCATTTGTTAAAAGTAACCTATTTTTTTTTTTTAAAATGATGATAAATTTATTATTTTTGTTTGATAAAAAATTTAAATTTGAAATTAATTTTAAACGGGGCGGGGACTATGTTTCCCGTACCCGCTTCGGGGTAATGATCTTCGCCCTATCCCCGTCCCGTGTACCTGGTT
>CAIGRQ010109241.1:0-10265 GCA_903798375.1 Fraxinus sp. D2006-0159 | reverse complement strand
CTTTCTACCCAAATAAGCTAGTCAGAAATTTGTAGAACTTGCTGGTCTTGTTCCCTTCTTCTTTAGGCCATTTCTTCCTCTTTATCTTCCCCAGCCACCCACCCACCCTACGATTCTGTTAGAGAATTCGTGGAAATAGTTCAATAATTTAGGGTGTGTTTGTCTCTCATTATTGGGAGAGAAATGGTGTAATGAATAGTATTTTTTGGAGAATGTGTGGTTGAAATTTAAAGTAACTTTATTGGTTTGTATGTAGAATATTTTATTAGGTAAATGTGTGGTGGAGAATCTTACTGTAACAAATAATGTTTTGAATTGATGGTAGACAAACATGAGCTTAATATGATAATTTGAGTCATTAAATGGGTTCGTGGCGAATTTATCATCTCTGGTCGTCTGAAAACTTGCGCTAGAAATTTCCAATTTATCATTTTTATGGGCTTTTAGTTAGATTTTGCTATTCTCGCGCCATGGGTTCTTGGTGAAAAAGAATTTCGAATGCAACGTGAATTCAAACAAAACTGAGAAAGAAAATTTGACTATCCAAAAAAGTATCTAAGCCCCTGTTTGCCTCCATTTTTTTTTTAAAAAAAGTTATTTTTCCCTTCCTTATTTTTAACCACACATTTTTCAATAAAATAATATTACACGTAAATTCAAAAAAATTCCTTATTTNCTCTTTATCTTCCCCAGCCACCCACCCTACGATTCTGTTAGAGAATTCGTGGAAATAGTTCAATAATTTAGGGTGTGTTTGTCTCTCATTATTGGGAGAGAAATGGTGTAATGAATATTATTTTTTGGAGAATGTATGGTTGAAATTAACAGTAACTTTATTGAACACTATTCCAAAATACATTTTCTCACAAAATTTAATTTTAATGGAACCCGAACGGGGGTTAAGTGTGTTGAATTAAGAGAAGACAATAAACGTCTTTATTGTAGACACTTTATTCTACTTCTACTTACAGAAGGTTAAGCCTGCATAATATGCATGGCAATGTGAAGAGCTTTACTTGAGAAATAGAAGGAAAATGTATCCCACGTTTAAAATCTAAGACTGTCCAGCATTAGCATTTTACCATGGCGAGTATTCAAGAATTGGTCCATGAAATTTTAATAGATTCAAAAGAAATTGTATTAACAAATCTATATGAAACTTGTATCGTGTCTATTTGTGTCAGAAGTTCTGAATATATAATTGCTGAAGATATCATCTTACCACCTTACATAGAAATCGTGGATAAGGGGCGAATTCACATGCTCTCATGTACGATGTGCTGACCCCAAAAAAATTCTAATTCTTTATTTTTATTTTGTTTTTGTTTTTTTGAACACCTATTTGCACAAGTTATTTCTTTTCCTACAAACTTCTTTCACGTCCCACATCTCATTCCTTTCCCAATCCTTGTGTTTGCCATTTTTACCAAATAATTATTTTTTGAATTTATCTAGATGTACATAAATATATACACAAGAAATGACATAATGTGAGTGGGGTAAGCCCCACGTTACTGTAGCACGGGCCCCACCCTACTCACATTATGTCATCCCCTATGTGTATAATTATGTACACATAGCAAGTCTCTTATTTTTTATACTAGATTCATCTGGCACTACACAGATACTGATGACTTTTTCTCCATCTCAATCTCAATGTCAAATGTCTCAATCCCTCAACCCATGGTTTGAACTAAACTATTAGAAATTGTGTATTTGACAATATTGATAATTATGTAATTATATGACGATGAAAATTCGTATGCTATCTTTATAGTAATGTATGGAATTATTTTTATGAATGTTTACCCCACGATAAAGAATGTGGGGGCTAAATCACTGTCGTGGATAATACACGACATAAAGCACACTATTGCACATGGATTGAAGGAGAGAGAATTAACCACGTGTGATTTCCATTGTCCTAATTTACTCTCCCGTCACCAAGTTGGAGGTGGCAGTGGTTTTACTCAGACATCCAATGATGCTCATGCAATTACCAGGGAAGAGAACGGAAGCCAATAACTATAGTAATTATAAAACCTAAAGACTGCACTCCAACATTGTTCACAATGGACGCTTTATGAAACTTGAAACCATAAAATGTTTACCAGCATAAGCAAATTTAAGGAAACTTGTGCTCAGCGACTTAATGAGAATCCATTCATTATCACCTGAGCAAAGGATAAATCCTTCTATCTTTATTGCCTTTTAAGCAAATAACCACCTTCAAGCTTTTATCATATTGAATAAAAAATAACACCCAATATTTTATCTTGTAAAAAACATTCTCACAATCAAATTATTAAATAAAACTATAACCTAGTTCCTACCTAATGTGGCACAAAGTGAACCTCTTGATCAAAGGTGGCAATGTGACTCCTCACTGATGACAAAACAATCAATTAGAAGGTCCAATAGAAGGTCATGCATAAGAGGGTCGAGCTCATGTAAGCAATGTAGAGAGCCTCTCAAAAGTTTCCAATGGCTGAGTGGTGTGACCTCGTCACTGGTGTTTGTTTGGAAGTTTTCACAAGCTACAATAGCTACAAGATTTACTTATTGACCTGAATAAGCCAAGCAAATTTCACTGTCAACAAAGACCATCGCACTCCAGGGAAAAGAGACTAGGTGCATGTTTAGCTAAGCTCGATAAATTTAGTTATAAGTAAATATGTAAAATCTTAAAATGAATAGTTATTTTGAAGGTCGAAGTTAGAAATTACTTAGTCACTAAACTAACCCCTAAATGCAAAATAATTAACTTGTTTAGAAATAAAAATAGAATTATTTAACTATAAATATAAGTAGCTTCTATGCTTAACCAAACATTCAATAAGAAAGTAGCATGTTCCTAGTCGAGCAAGAAGCCGATGGAAAACTTTAGAACTCTCACAACAGCAAAAACATTATGGAAGAGTCCCCTTATAGTTAGTAAGCTTCTGCCCATCTTCCTTCTTTTAAGAAATAATTAGAGTAAGATTGAAGAGCCTTACTATCAGAGCATAAAAGCTAGAAAAAGAGCTGGGAATATCTCGTATGTCTCCAAAGATCATAGAGGAGGGGTTAAGACTCCTAAAAAGCTCTTGGTCATATAGATGTCTTGACACACAATGTCAGCAAAACCTTAGGTCAATTAAGGATAAAATTTGGCTGAGGTACTAGAATTTATAGAAAGAGACTCAATTCATTCATTTCTTGTCCACAATGACGTCTTTACTTATATGTGGAAACGAGGGAATTATATTGATGTTTAACCTCAATATGAGTCAGCCACATCCAAATAAGATGACAAACACTAAGGTGAAGTATTAATGTAGGAGTTTGGTTATTCAGTAATCAGTACCATTGAGGAGGATGTAAACATTATCTCGTATCAGCTCTACAAAACCTAGAAGCATCACAAGTCAACAGTTAACCCATAAAGGAGAGTATAGCAATATGTATATCTTAACTTACAAATAATCAAGGAAATTCGATTTGCAAAAACTGATTCCTCGCCTGGAAAGACTCAATAATTTTACCATTGTAAATTCAAGGGCAATCATAACAAATAATCAAGGAAATTCGATTTGCAAAAACTGATTCCTCGCCTGGAAAGACTCAATAATTTTACCATTGTAAATTCAAGGGCAATCATAGACAACCTATTGCAATTCTCAAGGTCACATGAGTATTCAAACATATATAAGCTTGTATATTTGCACCATAAGTTCACAGATAATGAAAGATACAGAACAACAAGCCTTCAAAAAAAAATGTAATATAATAAGCCCAAAATTTCAGCACCATTTTACATTCAAATAATTGAAGCTCCTCTATCATAAGCCATCAAGGATTAAAGAACGGATAAAGAGATTCAAAACCTTTCCGCCAAGCGTGCAGTCACAGCTCTCAGCTTAGAGTAAACCTTTCCTGCAGGCGATCCCAAAATTAAACTACAAAGTGAGTCCCTTGCCACCTTAATATTAGCGAAGGAGCCGAGTATATGAATCTTGGTATCAGCAATCACAATCCTCGTCTTGGTCGCATTCTCTATTGCAAACTTGGTTTTCCCTCCCTTACCACTCAACCTACCAATCGCCCGGGACAAATGCTCACCTCTCAGAGTCTTCACATCCTTAATCTCAAAGGACTCGACGTAAAGCTCGTCCAATCGGAGCAATGCCACGGCATCGATTACATCAAATCCGAGCATGAAGGCGTGCACAAAGTCCGCACATTTCTGGAGGTTGCTAACATCAGGGGTATCTTGCCGGGTCTTTAATTCAACCCGTCGGGCCTTTAGATTCATCCGGATATCAATTTTCATGTGTTCGTATATAGGCGTATAGATTTCCATCCACACTTTCTTCAGCGGGGTATAGCGATGGGGCGGCACGGAGACTTTGCGGAACTGGATTTGGCCATCGGAAATTTCGTGGGCTTTCAGGGGCTTGAAGTTGGGCTTTTGGGCGAAGCGTACGTTGTTCGTTGCACCTGGTGGAGGCAGTTGGACGGCGGGTACTTCAATATCCATTCCGGCGGCGGTCTCTTCGCCGTTGACGATGGCTGAGCTCATTTTACGGACAATTTGAAGAAAAATGGAGAAACAGTACAAAATGAAAAGCAAAACGATGAATTTAACGTCTCTCTATCAATCTCGTGTCGCAGTTTTAAAAGCAAGGATTTGTTAAACCCTCCTTGGCTTGGACGAACACAAAAGAGAGCTAGGGTTGAGAGAAGCTTGTGGGGTAAATAACAAGAGCAATAAATAGGGAGAAAATTTGGTCCGGGTTGGAGATTTGGCCCAGTTTACATTTGGGTTAAAATTAGGGTCCGTTTAATTGCGATTGCGAAAAATGGGTGGAAAAAAATATTTTACATGAAAAATAATTGTCTAGGAAATTGTTAATTAAATGTGTTTGATTGGTACAATTTTTCACTCGATTTTTTAAAAAAATTTTGGATCTTTTTCTTCACGTTTGACTTCATTTTACATGGAAGTTGTTCATTAAAGATAATTTTTTTTTACAATTGATTATGAAATTTGTTACCATGGCCAAAAAGTTCAAAAAAAAAAAAAAAGTTTGCTATAAAACTATTTTTTCATCATTTCTTCATCAAAGTTTAGTATTCATTTGGCTTCGTTTTACATGAAAATTGTTCATTAAGGTGATTTTTTTTTTTTTTTTACAATTAGTTATGAAATTTATTTTCATTACCGAAAAAAAAAAAATTGGCCAGAAAAAAGTGGAAAAGGGGCGCGTGGGGGATGGGTTAGAAAAAAATTTGCCTGAAAAATTTGTGTTATCAAACAACACAAAAGTGGGAAAAGTGGGAAAATATTTTTCATTTCCCATGAAAAATTTAACAAATCAAACAGGGCCTTAGAGTAGCTTACAAAAATACCTCAAAATTTTAGCGTCTTTTAAAAAAAGCATATGAAAAGTGTTTTAAAAGTACAAAATATTGTATAACGTTAATTTTTATTAAAAAGTAACGTACAATTTCAATTTTATTAAAAAATGATGTTTGTCACTCAAAACAGTGACATAAATTACAAAAAAAAAAAAAAAGAAAGAAAAAAGAAAAAAGTGACAAAAAAAAAAAAAAAAACGTGATAGAAAAAGTGACAAACACTAAAAAAGTGAAATGAATTTAAAAAAAAAAAAGTGAAAACGTTCAAAAGAGTGACAAAGATTAAAAAAAACTGCAAACATTCGAAAAAAGTGACAAAATACGAATCGAAAACATTCGAAAAAGTAACGAATTCCAAAAAGTGGGATAAATTAAAAGTTCACATTAAAAAAGTGACACTCAAAAAGTGTCAAAATTCAAAAAAAAGTGACAGACGATAAAAAAAAAAAAGTGACACTCAAAAAGAGAAAAAATTAAAAAAAAAAAAAAAAATTGAGAAAATAAAATAAAAAAAAAAAAAAAGATAGCAAATAGAAAAAAGTGACAAATACTTAAAAATGTGACATAAATTATAAAAAGTGATAATACTAAAAAAAAGTGACAAAAATTCAAAAAAGTAACAAATACTAAAAAAAAAAAGTGACAAAAATTCAAAAAAAATGATAAAACACCACTCAAAACCTTCAATTCAATAAAGTGATAGAAATTGAAAAAGTTACAAAAACTCAAAAAAGTGAGCAAATACTTAAAAAGTGACAATCACTCGAAAAAAAAAGTGACATAATATTTATTAGTTTGTTTGTTGATGAGAAGTTGCCCGTAGTTGTAAGGATAGACAGATATATACCCCGTCACTTTCAACTATGCCCCCGTTTGAGTACATTATTTTTTTCATTCTCATTCTTTTACTCATTTTCAACCTCACATCTTCAATAAAATAATAATTTTCATCATATCAGTAACTTTTTTTTATTTTCAACTACATATTCCCCATCACATTAATAGTAAAAATGCATTCTTAATCCCAAAATGTGCACCAAACAAACTTTATTTATATTTCAATATATTCCGAAGTAATGATTTCACATATCTTCCATCTTGTTATTTATCATTTGATGATAGTAAATGCATTGCTGAAAGAGAAATATCTCTATGGGATGTTGAGAATAGAGGAAAAAATTAAGTTCATTTATTGACCTGCATACTACTTAATATATCTTCAACTTTTAGGCCAGAAGAAATTTCTTTTGCAAAAAATAAGAACCCAAATGAAAAAAATTACAAAAAAAAAAAAGGATTTTGAACCACAAATATCGGAATTGATGTAAGAAAGGTGTGTGCATACGATGAAAATTCTTCATTTGGTGATATGAACTTACCTTTTTGTTGAAAACTTTGAGGTTGCGGTTGTGTATAGATGTGGGATGGTGGTGATGGATTGTTTAGGAGGTGGTTGGCGAGGCGGTGGTGGAGCAATTGCAGACGGTAGCGCATTGTCGGTGACGAAGGTGGGACTCTCGAGAGTTTTAGGGGTTTAGACGTATTAATTACATGATTAAGGAGTTTAATTAGTTTTGAGATTATTATTCTAATTTTTATTTTTGAAGGGTAAGGAGCCTAATTTCCTCTTAAAATTATGGGCCATAAATTTGGGTCCAATTAAACTCTTCCCTAATTCCATTAGACAACTTTCGTCAAGGGAAAAATTCAAAAGTCAGGTGTTAACTTTGACACAATTCAATTTTCAGGTGTAAAGTTGCAAAATGCAAAACTCAGGTATTTATTTATTAATTAAAAATATTGTTATTAAATATTATTAAACAATATAATTAACTCACCCTACCTCCACCACAACGTTTTGACCACCACTCTTCTCCGGCGATCGTCTCGACGACTATTCCGACGACTGCTCCGATTCCGACAATTATTTCGGCGGTCACAATTCAAAAAATTTATATGTCACAATTAATTCGTTGGTCACACATTTTAAAATTAGTTGGTCACAGATCAAAATATATAAGTCACAATTAATTCGTTGGTCACATATTTTAAAATTAGTTGGTCACAGATCAAAATTTATAGATCACACAGTCACTTATTTCCAAATTAATTGGTTACAGATTTTTTATGGTCACAGATTATATAATTTTTAAGTCACGCATAATAAAATGGTTGGTCACATATTACATTTTGTCACAGATTATCGAATTTCAAGGTCACAAATTATATTTTTAGTCACATTAANTCACAGATTATATAATTTTTAAGTCACAGATAAAAAATAGTTGGTCACGAATTATATTTTTAGTCACAGATTATCGACTAAACTGTAATCTAATTAATTACAAAATAATACACACATAACCTTCGGCTAGAATTGGTTTTTCTTCTTCTTCATCATCATCCGCTCCTTTCTCGTTCTTCATTTTCTTGTCTAGAATACCTTTACCCTTTCCTCCAATTTTCATCCTTTGCAATTGATCAACACAAGCCGTCTCTCCATCCTCCGACACACTTGATCCCAGCAAATCACCCGATTTATCCTCTGCACCACTGTCGGCAACCAACAAATCATCACCAGCTGCCTTCGTCAAACCGCGGCCCTTCTCGGTGGTGCGGCTTATAGGCGGGGATTTTAAACCCTCCTTGATCCCTACAAGTATATCAAAGGAATCTTCTATTGGATAGTCCACACAACGACCTTCACCTTCGTCTTCATCATCAGGTGCTAAGATGATTGATCGAACGACGGTGTCGGCCTTAAGAAATGCCTCCTTGATGGATTCCGATGGCAATGCACAGTCTTCAAGACCCGCGTCTTCGAGGCGAGGCAGTTTGATTTTATCGAGAAAACCTTCAACTGCTCTTGCCGCATCCATTATTGACGACCTATTCTCAGAAACCCTAGTATGAAATGCTGTGAGGTGTACGCTATGGTTTTCTAGTTGCACGTTGTTGTAGTTTATACTTCGATGGTGAGTTAAAATGTTTGCACGGCACACACCCCGTGAGCGTCGCCCGATGGTGCTCCTTTCAAAGCAACGTCACGACGCTGCTATCAGCAGCGTCGACGCAGAGAGGGGGAGGGGAGGGGGAGGATGGAGAAGGGAGGTAGAGGAGAATGGGGTGGGGAGGCGGCTGGCGGTGGAGAGAGTGGAGAGAAATGGTGAGAGAGTTGTTGGAAATGTATTATTTTAGGGTTTGGATAGATTTAGAGTTTGATATGTAAAATAAAATATTGAATTGGTGTAAACTATACACTTGATTTTTTGTAATTTCCCTTTCGACAACTGATGCGGCGATGGAGGTGTATATTTTACGTTAATTGAATGTACTACAATCTTTTCAATAAATTCCTTTGGATCTGTATAGAAAATTGTGTTTTCCTCCCGACTTCTTTCTTAACTTTAATATTCAACTCACTAAGTCATCACTTGAGAGAGTTGATGCGAGTAAATTTGAAAATTAGGCACAGCATTCTCTTCATTCAGGGTGCAAGATGCAACTAAAGTTTACTCGAAGAGATAAAAATAAATTGAAAATTTGTATTTTTGTTGTGACCTCTTTATTAACATTCATATCTAATCCCACATCATTGAACATTATAAGATAAGTCATCATGTGAAAAAGCTTTCGAAATTTGTAAGTTTTGATTAGATGAAGCATTCTCTACTTATCATTGTTTGAATGTGGTCATCCATCATTTTTATAGAGCGAGTTTTGAGAATAGCAAAAATTAGCAACAACATCCTTTAACCTCTGACACTTTTGCACTTTATAATTGGTCTCCATGATTCAAAAGTAAGCATTTACGTCTCCAAAATTCAACACGTCTCTCCATTAGGGAACAATATGCATCGCTCTTGTTGCCTCTTTATAACTCGATTTTACTTGAACAGATAAAATCGAACTAAAAGTGGTATTTCTGCTCTAACCACTTTATTGACGTCAATATCCAATAATTATAAAGGAAGATTGCAATCACGTTATCAAACCTTTCACCTTTTAACGGACTTTACTCAAATCTTTCATTTGTACCATCCACGATACCAAATCTTTAAACAATTTGCACTCGAAGTCCAAATTAACAGAAATCGTTAGTTGATCAATAATTAAATGTCTGATCAATTCTTGACTAATTTTTAAAGGGTAAATATGTAAATTTATATTTTTCATATGAAAAAACATTAAAAAAAATAATTAAATTAAAAAAAAAACATTGTTCGTCTTCTTCCCCCACACCCACTAACACCCAAACCAAAAATGGGAACTCTGAGTCTGAAAATAAATATGTGTCGACGGAGTAATCGGAATTGCAGTCTACAACTTCATTTTTCTACAGCTTCCCCATTTCCACCTTCTTCTTCTCCAATCAACCCACCCCTCCCCACCACCCTTGCAAATATGGAAAATCAAAATGTTTGCAGTAAACTTTCTCAGTTATTCGGTGACAGGCTGCTGGATGTTGAGCACACTAAGAAGAGGTTGCATCTTGTATTTGAATATATGGACTTGGATCTGGCGAAACACATGAAGTCTAGCCCAGAATTCTCAAAGGATCCCCACCTTGTTAAACTGTCCTCTTTCTACTGGAGGTCTACAAAAAGGATACTTTAAAATTAAGTTCATTGTCTGTAAAGAATTTTTTGTTTGGGTAGGGGTGGGGGTGCGCGTGGGGGGGAGAAGATGACAATAGTTTTGGGTTTTTTTTAATTTAATTCTTTTATTTTAATGTTTTTTAATAAGAAAAATGTAAAATTACATATTTACCCTTTAAAAATTAGTCAATAATTGGTCAAACATTTAATTATTAGTAAACTAACGGTCAAACTAACATTTTCTGTCAATTTGGACTCCGGGTGCAA
>CAIGRQ010109232.1:0-10690 GCA_903798375.1 Fraxinus sp. D2006-0159 | reverse complement strand
TTTACCCAGTTGAGTTTATCCGTCATCAATATTGGTGTTATTTATTGTTTCCTTATTACAAACTGCGACAATTCAACTTAGGATAATTGGACTATTTGTTTAACCATCTAGAAACAATTAAAAGTGACTTGTTGCTTGTTAATTGTATAATTCCGCACGTAAGGTCAAATTTAGTTAGTAAACTACATAATTTCATACTTGATACTAAATTCATTTTCATTCAACATATCTTGATCTTTCATTTACAATTCTTTGCTGTAATTATTTTTCCAATAATTCATGCATCAACAACAAGAAAAATGCAAAGTCAAATGTTTTCATCGCTTCGTACACACCTTTAGCCTCCCGTCATATATTGTTGTTCAATCCCCTGTTAATAAGATTTTAAAAAAGCATGCAAGTTGAACTGGACATCTCAATCAATCTTTTCTAACATAGGAGATATGTGAACTCCAATTAGTAGCTCTAGTTCGTTGCAAAGCACAAACTTGATTGATTAGCCCTATTATTTTTTTTAACAACTAAAAATTGACAGAAATATTGGATTTTAATTTCACATTAATCTGATAGTAGGGATTTGCAGAAGATGAAAGAATAAGGTAATTTGTGAATTGGTGATCTTTTTGGACTGGTAAATGAAAACAAATTTAAGGTTCAATGAAGTACAAAAGTAATATATAGATTTTGGTTTTAAATCCTAAATTCTCTCCTAACCTTAGGAAATGAGAAAATGGAATTTGAAAGTGTAGATTTGACTCTAAAATGGAAAAAAAATAATGTCTTTATTTTTTGCGTTACTTATCAAGTTCTAGGTTTGCTTCTGTTTCTTTTCATTTCGCCCCTTCTTAAGGTCTAGTTTTCCCCTTGTCAAGATCCCCTTTTTTGGGGTACCGTATACAAGGGTAGAAATTTCAATTTATTTTGTCTTAGTTATTGCATCTTGTAATTCAAAAAATAATGAATTTCTAGTACCATTGGTAATATAAACTCAGTGTCCCGATCTACCGTGACTTTACACTTGTGATGCAAACTTGATAATTTGAAATTTCTACCCTTGTATACGGTTGCTCTCACCAACAACCCACTCCCATATTATAAACATGGAAGCATCATATATTAGAGTTGAGGTACATCGTGGAGCTTGATAATAGAATAAATAAATGATAAAAGACCTTTCTTGTTTAGGGATCACGGTTCAAGTAATTGAGCATACTAAAACTAGAACTTTTTAGGGAAAAATTTAAATTAGAAAAAAATAAAAAGAAGACACTAAAAAAATATTTTGGAAGCAAATCAAACCTTTCATCCCATCTCATCCCAACCCCTAAGTTAAGAGACACATCGAGCAAAGTTAATCTATACAATATAATGTATAGAAAAAAGTGAGTTTTTTTACAGGTGTCAAATTCTCTAGTCGTCAACCAAAACGACTTCGTTTAACATTTCCCCATTTTTTACAGGTGTTGAATTCTCCTGTCGTCAACCAAAACGGCGTCGTTTAACATTTTCCCATTTGTTTTCATCCGTATTCCCTAGATTCGTTTCGTTCTTAGAAAGATCGTGGAGGCGCTATTCTTCGACAGCGACTCGTGGTGGAGAGTTGGCCGGGAATTCTGAGAAAGAGAAGGGTGTTTTTGAGTAAGAGAAGGTGGGGTGAGGTTGAAATCGAAAGAGATGCCACTACTTTCTGTTTTGATTTGCACTTCAGGTTTTTCCTAATGCATTCAAAACCAGAAATTTCACAACTTTCTTAAAATGGGCGATGATGAGGATGATGATGAAGAATGTGTATACTTATCTGTATGTTTAGATAACAAGTATATATATAGAGAAATAGTAGTAATGAAGACGCTAGAAGTAAAGAACAATAAGATATCAGATGATATTCAATTACAGATTTAGTGTTGTGAATTGATGTGAATGAATAATGAAATTAATGATGAATTTTCAAGAAATTGCTGGAATTGAATTGATTGTATGGAAACCGGGAAAAAAAAAGCTCTGGGCCTCGTGTCTCCGTTGCACATGGAGACATGCATCCTATCTCTGTCTCTGTACCACATGGAGACACCCGTGTCTCAGTGCCTCACGGAGACACACACGGTGTCTTTGTGCGAACAAATTTTTTTTATTATGATTTTTACATTAACATACATTTAGCCTAAAATGTCCCAGAGAAATGAAATAAAATGAGTAAATTCAAGATGAATGTTTCTCTCTCTCTCTCTCTCTCTCTCTTTTTAAAATTGGTTTAGGTTATAAATGTAAATTTGTTGCAATGTTCTAATTGATAATTATATTGTAATAAGATGTATATAAAACTCTTTTTTTTTTTATATTTCATCACTACAATATAAAAGACAAAACACTTTGTGTGACATGTCAATCACCGCCTAGGGCGTTGCCCCCAGACCTCCACGAGGGGGAGTTACCCCCTCGACCCCCGCAACCTGACGGTCACGTAGATCATAGTTGGGGGCATTGCCCCGAAGTCATGAGATAAATGTTCGCTATGAGTTGCGATTGAATTTGGAATGACGACTATCATGCAATTAATATAGTAATATATAATATGCGTACTGATTGGCTTTGAAATTGAGCAAGCAATCGAGCTTTATTGGTTTGAATTTTCATGATGTCGAGATAAGGGTAATGCTAACTACCAAGTTTTACTGGTTTGGAGCTTTATCAATCGAGTTCCATTTTTAGTTGTAACTTTCAAGTTTTTAAGATTTAATTAGTGATGTCTTCAAAAATAATCAAAAATCAGTCAACGGTATTACATAGCCAACTATACTACGACACGTGCTTTGCACGTGCACTCACTAGTATTTATAAAAATCCAAAATCAAATTTATTAATTATTTTACTTCAAACTCGATCATTTGAAGATTTTACACAAATATGCAGCGCCCTCACATCACACAATCTCCTATATCATAAATATTGAACCATACAGATCTTAGAGTTAAGGTGCATCATGGACATTAATGAGGGAAAATTATGTAGCTTGATAAGCAGAAAATAAAAGTTGGTGAGAGCAACCACATACAAGGCTAGAAACTTCAAATTATCAAGTTTGCATCACATGTGTATAGTCACGGTAGATCGAGACAATGAGTTTATTATTACCAATGGTACTAGAAATTATTATTTCTTGAAACGCCAGATGCAATAACTAAGACAAAATAATTATATTGGTCATTTTTTACAACGGATTTCAGCTAATCTGTAAATCGCATTCTATTTGTTTTTCATTTTGGTATTACTTAACATTATCTTTTATCGGGGATTTTACACCGGTTATATGTGTATATTATCGAAAATATGTGTACATATTATTCAACATATCTTCTATATAATCATGAAATTGAACATAGAATCGACGAACAAAATCGAGTATATATATTTACGATGAATTCATGCCTTTCCATACTTAGATGAAAGCCATTTTGTTTTTCAATTTAAAACATTTCATATAACNCATATTATTCAACATATCTTCTATATAATCATGAAATTGAACATAGAATCGACGAACAAAATCGAGTATATATATTTACGATGAATTCATGCCTTTCCATACTTAGATAAAAGCCATTTCGTTTTTCAATTTAAAACATTTCATATAACAATAAAAAAGTTAGTACTTCTGAAATCAAATACAATGTAAAGAAATTAAAAAGAAGAAAGAGGTGATGCAAGTGTAGGATTAGTCGAGGCAAGTGAAACACTCTTTCCTTAAGATGAATTTGCCCCGTATCGGTGCTAACGATTTTCTGACAATCATCTCTTAAGATACAACGATCACGTCTAGCCATAGGAGCACTCCAAATGGCTTAGCGAACTCAAACGAAACACTCTTGGGTTTCATAAGTGTTTAAAGAATTTTAGTCTCAAAAAATTCTCATTGAAACGGCCCCACTTTACACTTACATATGTGATCTCCTATTAAAAGTATCATGCCCCTACTTTACTTTACTTAATCAAAATATAGGAATCATTAAAAGTGTATTTTAACATTTTAACATTCTACAGAAAGTACTTTCAATATCATAGGAATGAGTAGGAATAATTTTCTAAGTGTTTTATGGAATCTTTATTATTTAGTTGTCCGTTTGAACCAGAAACTTGGGATCTCCAGTCAACAAGGTAGGGTACCATTACAAAGACTCTAGCGTAGTAGGCTTAATCTCATTCTCTTTGATATACAGTATACTTAATCTCCTAGTAAACATATATAAAATAGATCCACAAGTTTACACCAATGAGATCAATTGCTTGTGGTATTGTGTCTACGACATATGTGTATAGACTTACCATTACATGCGACTTAGTATCTCATCAAATATAGCTAGCCAACGATCGATTCATTTAATAGTTTTACTAGTTGATTTCATATATGGGTATTCAATTTTCAACATTGAACTATTACAATGTATTTCCATTTTATAAATATTCTTCAAATATTCCAATTATTCTTACATATCCAAACAAACATCATAATCAACTTTTATCCAATTTTATCCACTTTAGACTTAGTGTACATCACATTGTGAACCATCCTTAAACTTCTAACATAGTATAAGGGCTTTTTGCCTTTTCACTTTATAGACATTCTTTTATGATTTATAATGTATAGAGAATTTAACTTGTAGAATAAATTATCCCTGCAATTCCTTAATTAGGAATACATATGCGATCTAGTAATGTTGCATCCACAAGTTTTGAACTTTTCATACAAGTTCGCAAGTATTAATGTTTTACATTCCACATTATTGGTTTATACTTGAACTTAGAGTTCATCAACTCTTTCGAAGTCCAATTCATCCATCAAAAAGATAATGCTACGTGAAAGTCCAAGGACTTTCAATTTACTTGTCGTCAATTCATACTTTTGTACTTCAATCAAACTCTCTTTAATTTTGATCGCATAATTTAGATCAAGGTCATCACATGAACCAACAGTGCTTTCAAAACATATACCAAGATAATTGGTTCAATGATTGAAGTCGATAACTTGTTAATTGCACATAACTATACAGTGAAATATAGTACAACAATAAAGAGGGCTAAGCATCTTGATTCATAAGAATTGCAAATTCTCCAAACGTATTTGTGACATTTCACAAGATAGTATTATTTCATGTCAAATAATAAGGTACATATTTACCTTCTTCACTGTATTCCAACTTGAATGAATGAACCAAACATAGATTGAAAAGTTGTGTCTCAAAACACACAATTCCACAAAAGGAGACACATCTTGGAATCAATCTCTATGAAGAGACACATCCATTGAAAAATAATCATACCAAAAATCATAATCTTTCGTATGAAAAGACACACCTTTTCATCTAAAGTGATCCTAGAATATTCCATAATATTCTATAAAAATTTTCAACAATTTCGAATATTTAAGTGGTTTTGTTCTCATTACCAAATAATGATTTTCACTTAAATAATTAATTAAAATTAGACAGAACCAATTTTTGATACAAAAGTTCGACAAATTAATACTGAAAGTTCTTATACTTTCAATAAAAATTGGCATCTCTAGAAATCAGAAATCTAAAACAACGTATTTGCTTATTCCAAACCTTTATACATCTATTCTATAAGTTTATTCCATTTATTGTCAACATATAAATGACTAGGAATGTCAATGTCTCGCGGAAGTCCATTCATTTCCTTAGTTAGAGATATATCTCATTTGGTATCGTCATTGATCCCATTTTAATCGAGCATTAGATATGTCCGTATTCATCAATGCAATAATACGATGAAATGCTACCCTCACAAATTTAGGGTACATTAATAATGTAGTGTAGTAACTTATCTTCCTTTGTTCAATAAATCTTATAGATTTTAGATAAACACGAAGCTATGCACATTCATGATAGGCCAATCTATTAAAAAAATAGTAACACCATAATTTTTGGACAACAATACAAGCAATCACTATTGTTTATTGTCTATCAATGAAAATTAGGCCTCTTCATCGATCAACCAAAACCAAATGGTAAGGCCATCAATTTGACATAAACCTTAAACTATTCAAATTAGTTCGATAGACCATTTCAAGTATTGAATTTGATCATTGCTCATTTCAATATCAATTTGCATAAGTGCACAAATAATAATTCAATATTATTTTGAACTATCTTTGAAAATAATTGGCCTCCCCTCAACAATTCACATTAACCGTTTAAGGTTCGTTTATTCAAAGATTTCAACTATGTCTCAATTTGTATTCTCTTGTAAGAACAATTTTCTTTCTAAAAAGAATTACACAATATTTGCAGACCATAGTTTTTATCCTTCACAAATGAATGTCCTTTTACAATCTTTGTACCTTTTTGAGTTAAATAAGCACCAATTAAACTAATTTAGAATAAGAAACTAAACAGTCACGGTTCAAAAGAGTTATACAAAATTCCATCTTTTCCTCCCATTTGCACATGTACCTTTCAATAGGAAAAATCAACAGATGTATGAACCAATTCAATGCAAAACCGTATGCACAAAATTATTTATTAATAGGCACTATTTCACTGTTCTGTCATGAGGCTCGTGATCATTCATTGAAGCTATCAATTATATATTACCACTTCATTTAAATATATATCATTAAGTGAACAGACACACCTCATGAAAATCACACACTTTCATATACTTTTATGTCTTTTTTTATTATACAATCCATGTGCCAAAAATCTGTAAATAAGTTTTAGCATATTTAAATCATGTACATTTCAACCATTTATAGAATATGCAAAATGATGAAGTAAAATGATCACTACCCAAAATTCATAGCCAAACTAAATTTGTCTTATGATTTTTATCCATGCAACTATTGCAAATAAAATACAATATGCACGGTAATAATTCATCTTAAGATTGTTGGGGATTTTACACCGATTATATATATATATATCTCCTTAAAACATATTACCGATAATATGTGCATACATATCTTCTATATAAGCAAGAAATTGAACATGGAATCGACTTAGGAAATCGAGTATATATACGTAGGCTAATTTGTGCCTTTCCATATTTTGATGAAAGCCATTTTGTTTTCAATTTAAAACCTTTCATATAACAATAAGAAAGTTAGTACTTCGGAAATCAAATACAGATGCAAGTGTAAAATTAGTCGAGGCAAGTGAAACACTCTTTCCTTAAGATGAATTTGCCCCGCATTGATATTAACGACTTTTCGACAATCATCTCATAAGATACAACGATCACATCTAACCATGGGAGCACCCCAAGTGGCTTAGACCAATGAACTCAAATGGACTTTCCTCTCTACCATAATCACGACTTTGATGCAAAAAGGAATCACTTATACAAAGTGTTTTTAAGCAAAATTAAACAGTAAATATGGAATGGAATGAATAATAAACGTCCTAGATGTCCTTTATATAGAAGGTGAAGGGTGTAATTGGAGAGACACGTCCTAGATGTCCTTTATATATAAACTCAGCATTTTTCATGAAGGGATGCAACTCATTCCACCTTTCACCTCCGCCCATGTGGCACTCCAGTAGAACAATGTGATGAACTATCACTTACCCGACGCTGGCCTGCCGTTCGGGCGGTGGCCTCACATACTAAATTTCTATTTTTCCTTCAAACTTTGGACCGCAATTCATCACTAGTCCGAAATTGGTTTTTAAATTTCAAATATATTAAGATGATCTACTCGACAAGTAGAACAAGTTAGTCTATTTACTTTCATAATTTGACTATCAAGTCAAATTCGAATATTTGATCGAAGTTGACACAAAGTCACTTTTCAAGGTTTATACTTAACCAAAATTTCAATTCTTAAACCAAATTCCAACATCTTTAGATTCTATTTTTACCATCTTGATTAGAATATCTTCACGATTTAACCACGGAGACACATATTCAACTCATCATCCTCAGCAAGATAGCAACAATATCATACTTTATTAAGTGAGGTTTCCTGTCTCAACTTGGGCTATCGAGATCTTCATTTTCATGTTTCTAAGGTATTGTCACCCAACTTCAACTATTCTCTCTCTAAGTTCAATTGAATTTGTTCCTTAATTATTGTTTTTGTCTTGTTGTATACTTCATGTGACCGCATGAAGGTTGATGGTTTCCTAACCTTGATAAATTTATTAACATTGTTGTAGATTTAAATAAATAACAGCTTTTGATTTAGTAGTTCAATACACTATCAAGCAAAAGATTAAAGTTCCAGATTCACCACTATACTTCTATAAAATTGTGCACATGCCCTGCACGTTACAAAGTTACAAAAATTGTGCACATGCCTTGCTCGTTATGAAGACTAAATTTATATAAAGTCAATATATCCCAAAAAAACATTATGATAAATTCTCTAATTGCTTTCCATCATTCATGAAACTACCAAATTTGTTTGATTAAATGATTTTGTTTAAGATTATGTGTACACACAAAAAATCACATAGCAAAACTTAATTTAATATACTGTAACAATAATCGTAAGAACTATATAACCCCACGGTAGGAAACCATTTGGTCACCTAGCAGAAGATTTCCATCAATACACCACCCTCCCAAGGGGCGCCTCTTCTCTCTTTCTCTTCTGAACATGCACTAAGTTCTCATGGATTCAACTCATCACATACATATATACACAGATATGAAAAGATATTTACTCCTTTTATCAGTTTATATAAAAGTAATATGTTGTTTGTATCTTTGTTTCTTGCTCTTTTTTGCCTTCATTTACTGGTTTTGAATTGAAGTTCTCTTTATCTGTAAAGATTTTTGATTTTTAGGGTTTTTTTAGTTATAAAATACTTCAGTTGGAATCTTGAAGAGCTTTATTTCTTATTTTCTTGTGGCAATGTTTTCATAGAAATCTCATGGCATGTTATAAGTTTGTTAAGATAATGATTTAATGTAAAAATGATCGGCATAACTAATATTTATACTATTGTAATGGTAGTTATTTGATTTTAACTTTACTAATTTCACCATCAAATTATAACAGTGTTACTATCAGTGCTCGGTCGAGAGAGAAAAATCGTACTCGTTAGAGCACTATTAACACTTTGGGCCTAATGATACAACCTAATTAGAGAGCCCAATCGAATACTAAGCCCAATCCATCTAGTGGAATGTAATCTGGCTGCCTTTTTTTAATTTTTGAGCATTCTTGCATTTTGCTGAAATGCAACTTTGGTTATTAATTTAAAAGGCTATGATGATGCCATTTGGAATTGGTGTAACCGTTGGATGCTTCTAACCTTTTGTATTATTTGGCTCGACTCCTCATTTACTGAAGATTCAAGATATGGTTTAGGGCTTTCTCTTATTTTCTGCTCTTCATGTTCTCTCTTTGAAAACTCTTGGTTTTCGTCTATAATTTGTTGGTTCTAGATATTCTTGGTAAAGTCTAGTGTAGATTGCTTTGTAATTGTGGTGATTATGTTCTTAGTTGAGTAGTAACTTTTGGTTACTTGGTGTAATCGGTTAAGGTTTTCTTGAGAGAATAAAAAACTAGGTTTGAGGGCTAAATCCATTGGATTTTTGTATTGTGACTCTTGCATTGATAATCTTTGTTGGTTTCTAGTGCATTAGTGTTCAACGTGATGATTAGCCCTTTTTTGGGGTGAACATTCGGGTCTAAAGGCAAAAAATCCTTGGTGAAAAAAATAATCTGAAAGCTCTTCTTTGTGGCGATAATACTAAAATATCAAGTTGGCTCAATCGTCTTTATGTTGATACTGTTATATTCTTGGTGTTATCTGGGACTGTTTATACCAGCAGTGGTATCAGAGCTCTTCGATCTGCGTTTAAATCCTTTGATCTGATTTTTCTGGTGTTCTGGACAATCAAAATCATAGATCTTCACAGATCTATACTATAAAGGGTTAGATCTTCATTTCTGCGGAGAAAGTAAAATAATGCTGGTATTCACTATTTTACACTAGTGAACTAAGACCTTTGGTAACGAGTTTCTAACCCAATCTCTCTTATCATCATTCATCTGGTAAGTATTTTTGGATCTCTTGGTTGAAACTTTCTTGGATCCACCTTCGTCTAAGGTTTCACTTGAAAACCCTAGAATCTAAGGAGACTAAGATTAGCGGTTTCTTCAAGATTACATTAAGTTCTGATTTCGAAAGTTGTATATTCTGTGACTTGGTTATTTGGGGTTACCTATTTCTCTGATCATAAACTTTGTACATTTGTGCGAATAGTTTGTGCACATTAGCACTCTCTGTGTGTTGGTTGTTGTACATCAAACTTTGTCTTAATTTTTTAAAACTGTCAAACATTCATATTTTTTTCAAAGTTTAAATATGGGAAGTACAAAAGTTGATGTTGAAATTTGGAATGGCAAAAGATATTTTAATCTCTGGAGTAAAAAAAAAATGAAGGCTTTTTAATGTATAATAGATGTGGTAAAGCCCTTGATGAATCTTGGGGTGAAGAAGTTGTTGATAATAAAAGAAGTGAACAAGGTGTGTGAAGCACTATTTTCTTGCATTTATCTTACAGTTTTATTAGAGAAATGGGGAAGACTGAGATTGCATCTCAAATTTGGACAAAGCTTGAATCCCTTTATAAAACTAAGACTCTTTCCAATAAATGTTACTTGTGGAAATAGCTTTTTAGTTTCAAGATTGATCTCAACTGTGATCTTGAAACAAATCTT
>CAIGRQ010109228.1:0-10585 GCA_903798375.1 Fraxinus sp. D2006-0159 | reverse complement strand
ACAAACTGAAAAATTCATGCTAAGGTTGGAAGATATATACAGGAGCTTCGATTAGCACCCTTTCTCCCTTTCTAAGGTAGACAGAAGTGTAAAACAAAACACAACCAAAACCTGTTGATTCTTCTAGAAGGAAGGGAATTGTCAATCAAGACTCATTAGTTCGTGCACAAAGATTGGGAAATAATGCTTGATAAACAAAATCGATATTCACGAAAAGTACTGATATTTGACCGAGAAGAATTGGGACTGTACAAATTCAATATTATTATTTAGTTCAACCGCCAAAGGTACAATGAATTGGTCCAAATTTAAATACATTCGCAATAAGTTCAAACGTCTAGAAGTTTAAGATGCAAGACAACAAAATAAAGGTTACAAAATTTTCCGATTATGGTAAAAGAAAACACAACTAAAATTAAAATGGCATAAATTCTTAACCTCGAAATCTGGTGAGACTCTAGACCAATATTTGAATTAAACTAGTTTATATTTATTTATTTCACTTATAATATGTGCTAAATGTTTGGTAATTATTTACGGTCTTTGTATGGTGAAGTTGTTTTTAGTAGCTGACTTTCGAATCATATAAATACTCGAATTAAAAAAGATATCGTATGGATTTTGTGTAAAAAAAATGGTCTAACTGAATAGTAGAGAAGCACTCAATCCTATATAAACACATATACATAGTTTCACAACTACACTCATTAGCACATGCACTTTGTCTACATGAATGTGATCACACGTGTGTTGCTAGTGATATGGGATTTTGATATCCTTTGGCTCGTGTTCATCAATTGTACATTTGGTAAGCATAGTAATCAATACAATCCTACTTTTCGAATTGGGTTCATGAGCGTGATTCTGATAACCGTAGTCAAAGTTATGGCCAAAATACCAAAACGTGTCAAAAAAATGCCCCCAATTAAGAGATTGTCGATTACTTGTCATTTTTACGTTGATCCACCAACTCATGGTACTTCAGCGCCATCAATGAATTATCTGACAACTCAGCTTTGTCTGACTCGGATCTTCCTACATCACTTATAATCTTAATGCTTTTACCATGGATGGATTCTATAGCGCTTCAGTTCAAGTCATGGTCAAACAAACTAAAAAATTCATGCTAAAGTTGGAAGATATATACCATATCTTGGATTAATATCCTTTCTAAGGTGGACGTAAGTGTAAAAAAAAACAAAGAACACAATTAAAACCTATTGATTCTTGTAGAAGGGCATCGACAATCAAGACTCGTTGGTTTGTGCATAATGATTGGAAAGTGATCCTCGACAAACGAAATCGTTTATTAAATTCATTCGCAAGAAGTTCAAAAGTTCAAAGGTTTAAGACACAAGTCAACGAAGCAACGGTTACAAAATTCTCCGACTACGGTAAAAGGAAACACAACTAAAATTAAAATAGCTTAAATTCTTAATCTTGAAATCTGGTGACACTCTAGATCAGTATTTAAATTATACCTGTTTATGTTGATTTATTTCACTTTGAATATGTGCTAAATGTGTGGTAATTATTCTTGGTCTTCGTATGGCAAAATTTTTTTCGGCAGCTAACTTTCGAATTCTATAAATATTCAAAACACAAGTATAAATGGTAACTAAGGCATATTCTTTATTTCTTAATGCATGTACTTTCCTTTCGATAATCTCTAAAGAGGCTTCTTCATACGTTAGATCCTTCTGTATTTCTAATGAGTCATAGCTTATCACATGCTCGAGATTGTGCACATACTTTCTAATCATCGACATGTGGAATACATTGTCTATTACCAATAGTCTAGGTGGAAATGCTAGACAGTATGCCACATTCACAATTCTATCTAGAATTTCGAAAGACCTATAAATTGAGGTCTCAATTCCTTCTTTCCAAATCTAAGAACCCCTTTTATTGGTACAAAATTCAGAAACACTTTCTCATCAGCTTCAAATTCTGACAATTTCCTTTGTCGATCTGCGTAGCTTTTCTGTGT
The DNA here is from genome assembly GCA_903798375.1 of Fraxinus sp. D2006-0159. Lineage (NCBI taxonomy): Eukaryota > Viridiplantae > Streptophyta > Magnoliopsida > Lamiales > Oleaceae > Fraxinus > Fraxinus sp. D2006-0159. Next base: position 8,595 of record CAIGRQ010109228.1, on the reverse strand, counting down.
ATCTTGAGCTGACATTATTTTGTCTCTAATTTTATCAATTGTTTGCACTGTCCTTGCAATAATATATGGACCCAAAATTCGATTTTCTCATACTTCATTCCACTACACCAGAGATCTATACCTTCTACATAAAGCGCTTCACAATGAGTTATACCAATAGTAGCTTGGAAGCTATTATTAAATGTAAAATCCGCTAACGATTTGTGTGACTCCCAACTACCTCCCAAATCCATGACACATGCTCAAAGCATGTCTTCTAAGGTCTGAATAGTCCTTTTAGACTATCCGTCAAATTGAGGATGATAGGCAATGTTGAAATTTGACTTTGTCCCCATAGCTCCTTGCACGCTCTTCCACAATTTCAAAGTAAACATTGGATCTCAATCTGAGACGATTGATACTGGAATTCCATCCAACCTAACAATTTCCTCAACATATAATTGAACAAACGGATCCATACTATAGTTCATTCTTATTGGAAGGAAATGAGCTGACTTTGTCAACCCATCTTCAATTAACCAGTTGGCATCGTGTCCTTTTGTTGACTTCAGAAAACCCACCACAAAATCTATATCTATTTTTCCCAATTCCACTCTAAAATTTCTAATGGATTTAAAGGTTCTCATGGCCTTTGATATTCTTCTTTAACTTGGTGACAATCATACACTTCTCAACAAAGCGACTAATCTTCCTTTTCATATTCCTCTACCAAAATATATCGCGAAGGTCTTGATACATTTTTGTACTACCGGGATGTGCTTCGTATAAGGTAGAATGAGCTTATTCTAATATCCCTTACCTTTTCTCTCATCCTTTCGTATACACAGCGTCCCCTCAAACATTGAAGCATTGTTATCTGTCATTGTAAAACCTTTTCTTGTACTTGTACCAACTTCTGCCTTGATTTTCCTAAAAGTTAGGTAATTGTCTTAGGCAATCTTAATTCGATTCCTAAGAGTAGGTTGAAATTTTAATTCTGAAATCCTTGTAATAACCCGAGCTGGTTGAATTAGCACTTCTAATTTCAATTTCCCAAACACCTTTACCAATTGCACTTGAGTTGTGGGTAAAACTGCTAGTTGTCATATTGTCTTCATACTAAGAGCATCTACAATTGTTTTAGCCTTACCCAGATGGTAATAGGTAATGTATTAATAATCCGCAACTAACTCCAATCTCCTTATCTACCTCCAATTCGAATATTTTTGAGTAAAAAAGTATTTCAAACTCTTACGATTCGAGTAAATGTCACACTTCCCCATAGAGCTATTGACACCATATCTTCAGAGCATGTACTATCGTCGCTAACTCTAGATCATGTGTGGGGTAGGTTTGTTCATGTTGTTTTAGTATTCTTGAGGCATATGTGATCACCTTCCCATGCTGCATCAGTACAAATCCCAAACCATGTTTAGATGCGTTACTGTATATAATAGATCCATCTGAACACTCAGTATAGCTAAGACTGGAGCTGTAACCAATTTATGTTTTACTTCTTGAAAGCTTTCCTTACACTTCTTAGTCCATTGAGATTTTACTCCCTTCCTCGTTAGTTGGATCATCAACCCAGCTATTTTGGAAAATCCCTTGATGAATCTCCGAAAATAATCAACTAGTTCCAAGAAACTACAAACTTCACCTATATTCGTCGATTTAGACCATTTGGTTATTACCTCAACTTTAACAGGATCTACTTCAATCCCTAGAGTTGTAACTACATGACAAAAAAAATTATACGATCAAGCCAAAACTCACATTTCTTGAATTGGTTATACAATTCCCCCTTGCTTAGTGTTTCCAACACTATCTTGAGTTGTTCTTTGTGTTGATCTGTATTCTTTGAAAACAACAAAAATGCCAATAGTAAAAAAAATGACAAATTGATCTAAATACTGTGGAATACCCTATTCATCAAATCCATAAATAATGCAAGAGCATTTGTTAATCCAAGGGGCATCATAGTGAACTTGTAATGACCATAGCGAGTTCTAAATGTTATCTTTGAAATGTTGTTTGCCTTCACTTTCAACTAATGATAATGCGACCTCAAGTCAATCTTGAAAAATACTGTTTCACCGCTCATGTATTTAAATAGATCTTCAATCCTAGTAAGGGAATATTTGCAAGTCAACAAACCACTATAAACGATTCTATAACTTACAATCTACCAGACTAAACGACGACATGTACTATTTGATCTCCTCACTGCAATTTCTACAGCTCTCTTGGATTTTGTGCTCGTGCACTAATTCTTAACTGCAATTTCCAAAGCTCTCATGTATTCTACTATCCTGCAACAACTTCTGGCTTTGTGGAATCATCTATCTCATGTGGATGTACAAAGAACACCGTGTTCTTCACCAACTGAACTCCAGTCACCTTATCTTGATCTTTAGCAACTTTGACAGATATGGAAGAAGTAATAGTTTGTATTTAGATTATGTATCTAATGTCAAAAGCCAATTATTGGATGAAGGTTGAAGCCAAATATATGAAGACGATCTCACAACATATGTTTCTTTCAATGTTCAACCTTGTAAAATATGTTCTGTGGCTTTAGGATATATATAGGTAGGTTAAGAAATGAATGGGCCGGGCAAAAAAAGCCTTTAAAAACGAATTAAAATTTTTTCGGATAATACTGTTGCTCAAGCAAGGGCTCAACGATAATCAAGTGACAACTTGTCGCTCGAGCGAAAGAGAGACGACAATCTAGCGACGAAGTTTCTATTTTTAAAGCTCGAGCAAAGCCTTGGCGATACTCTAGTGAAAATTCACGCTGTTTTTCCTTCTTTTCCATTCTTGAAACCCTAGACCTAACAACCATACTTTTGACAAATTGCACATTATTCCTTGACTTTTTACAACATATCAATTTTAGTCCTTTTGTTCACAGAATAGCCAATTACATAACATTAAATACCTAATACACCCCAATGAGATATACTTGGTCTAATGTAACCCTTATCCAACAATTCCTACAACCATATCTTTAATTCTAGTAGTTCTTGTGGCGTCATTCTATATGGAGCTTTAGGCACTAGCACCACTCCAGGTACGAGGTCAATTATAAATTCTATTTGCCTATCACGTGGTATGCCAAGTAAGTTATCAAGAAATACATCAACAAAATCTCGTACAATCGATTCATTACTAATAGTGAGCTCCGATCCTTGAGTCCCGATATGCTCACTAGAAACTTCTAGCAAGATCTCTTCCTTAACATCTTTTCTGTCTTCATGGCTGACACAATGCGCGGTAAATACTTGACTCGTGCAGTGAAAAATCAAAACTCTTCATCCCCAAGCTTCTACAAAATTACTTCTTTTTCGAAACATCGAATGGTTGCATAATTATACCCCAACCAGTCCATTCGTAGAATGACATCAAAGTCTTTCATGTCTAGGAGCTATAGATCAACTTTTAATTCTTTTCCATCAATTTCTAGCTTTACCGCCCTAGCAATTTGATTGGTGTTCAAATTATTAATCGAATAGATGGTAACTTCTAGCACACTATCGAATTTCTCACTTGCAGTATACGATTAGAAATAAACGCGATAGAGATAAATGAATGAATAACTCCTAAGTTTGTAAGAACATGTACAAATAATACATATATTAATAGAATACTTGCCATTACATTTGCATCCTCTGTTGCCTCTTCTTGAGTTAAAGCAAAGACGTTCACTTTCACTTTCTTACCTTGTTCATAATCTTTCTTAGGTGGGATATACCTTGCAATCTAGGGCAAAATGGCCTTTCTTCCCACATCGATAACACACATTTTTCCTAAACAAGTACTCTCCCTCTATGGGCTTTGTTGTATTTAGGGCATCGTGGACTAACTTTATTTGGTTTGCTTGATCATGATCCTGATCATGTATAGGCCTTTTTAAATTATCCATATCCTTTCCCTTTATTTGATCCATACCACTTTCATTTCCCATATGTTTCATTACATTTCTTGGTTATTCGATCCATTTCTTGATGATCAGAAATAGACTAAGCTCGTTGGAGCACTTCACTGTAGATAGTAATATGGTGGAATGCTATAATTCATTCAGTCTCTAGACGTAACACTAGTTTGAACCTTCTATCCTTCCTTGGCTTGGTATCTACAAGGTGTGCGCCATACCAAGAAAGTTTTTCGAACTTCCTCTCATACTCATCAAGCGACATCTTTCCCTATATTAGTTGTAGAAATTCAGCCTCTCTTCGATCACTTATGGACTGGGAAAAGGAAATTGTCATCACTTTTTCTTTGAGTTGTGCCTATGTCATATATTGTTATTGAACTTTTGTTCTAGTAAGTAAAGTAGACTCCCACTTTTGTTATTGAACCTATGTCAACATAAATTCGACACAAGATACCTTCTGCGTCTGTACATGCCATGTGTTTATAGATCCATTTAAGTCCACTTGACCACTCTTCGTCTACGAAAGGGTCTACTTTACTGTCAAAAGAAGAAGGCTTGAAGCGACAAAACATCTCCATAACTAAACCCATGTAGTTGGCATTTTCTGGTCCATTTTGAGGAGGTACTAGTGCTTGATTCCTGCCTAGGTTGTGTACTGCCCTCTTTAGATCCCTGAATATAGCTGCTTGTCTTTATTGTCTTGCCATTTCCTTTAAATCAACAAAAATAAAATGCCTTAAAAATATTGATAACAAGTAGATCAATATATTGAAATAAAATTTAGTTTTTTTATTAATAATAATCCTTCAAATCAAGATATACAATAATTCGAACAATTTAAATCACAATAACATAAAGGAAAAAATTACATGTGTTGCGTTTTTTATATCGTAAGAAGCAGTACAGTGGACCTTTGAGTTAGGATATCGTTCCCACGAATACTATACTTTAGGATTTAATCTAATTTTTCTAACTCCTATTTGACAAAAGCAAGTAAATAATTATGATGGTTGTGAATATTTTTCCTAACTACTTTTTACTAATTGAAAATATAAAAAGATTGCACACAACAAATAATTGAAAATTCAAATATGTGATGAATATTAGGACATAACAATTTCATCTATTGATCACCTTAATTCTTAATTCAAGATTCATAACCTAATGTCGTGTTCGATTGAATTCTTGTATTGTATTCAATTTACCCCTCTCGAGTTCTCATTAAACCTATTTAACTTATTTAATTCCATATCTCTATATTAATCAACATTAGTTAAACGAAACACTAGTTCTAAAAATTCATATTATGAGCGCAATAATTAGTATATGTATCTCTACACGTTATAATAATTTACCGAATTTTATTATAAGGTCGAAACCTCAAATTACCTCTCGATTCGTAAGAGACTCATATAATCATCAAATTTTTGATTAGGTAATTTAATGCATTAAACTCATAATAAAACCAACACATAAATAAATAATCAAAGAAATCTTGAATAAAAAAATAAAGGATAAGTTGACTATATTGTTTTCCATAATATAAAAATTAGTTATTCATATTGTAAAAATAAAAACACGCAAAAGTAGAAAGATATCACCAAAAATTGAAGAAACGTGAAAACTTCTGGCGTTTGCAGTCTACTTTTCTTTTCTCTCTTTGTTTCTGCGCCGTTGACTTTTCACCTTTTTTTTTCTTCTTTCTTTTTTCTTCTTCTTTTCTCTTCTTTTTCTCAACCTTTTTTTCTCTACGTTCCTTTCCGTTTTCTCTTTTTTTTTTCTTGCGCATTTCTGTGCATTTTTTTCTTCACCCGCCTCTGTCAGTCCGTGTGTGTATAATTTGGACCTCCAATTAAAATTTTCAATGCAAGTCGTTTGACACTCATTTAACTCCAGCCACATATTATTTCTCTCCAAGGTTTCATCTTTGGATTTTGCCACTTTTTTGCCACTTTTACATTCGTTTTTCCAATTCTTCATTAAACATAAATTTTTTACCTACAAAATGCAAAATAACATAATTTGGTAGAATTTTATCCAAAAGACGATAAAATATTATGATTTAGGGTCTCAAATAAGTATAAAAACTACATTAACCAACAGAATAAAGGAAATAGAATCTAAGTTTCCAATCCTTATGAACCCTACGAATCTTCTTTGGTGGAGCTTCATCTTCTGCATAGAGCCCAGACTCTATGTCTATCTCGACTAGTGGCTCAAGTTCAGGCTCAAGATCATCCTCTAACTCAAAGTCATCCTCATGCTTCGATTCAGGCCTTTCCTCTGGGTCCCATTCAAATCGAGGATCTAGCTTTGGCTCAGGATCAACCTTGTCATCGAGCTCATTTACTAGCTCCGATTAAGGTTCTAAGTTCTCACTCCACCTATCTAGAAGGGTTTGGCAATATAAACCGAACTCAATCTTGTCTAGGTGCTCTCGAGGGTTTCCTGATGGAATCTCCTCCCTAACCATAACTTCGATATCTCCCCCATTGAGTTAGAAGTGAATGTATGAGGTTATTCACAACCTTGATATGTGTGAACTCAAGTTGTGCATCTACTATCATAGTCCACATCACAAAGATGTCTCCTAAATTCTTGGCAAGTGAAAGAGTCGAGTCTGTCACGTATTTCTTATAGGACTGAATGATAGATCTATGGTTCAACACAGCTCTACAAACTATGGTCTTTCTAGCGATCTAATAAGTTATGGCCATATCTGCCACATAAGTGTCCAATTATGTTTTTACCTTTGTGAGTGACATCGAATTATACATTGTGCTCTTGTGGTTTTAATATAACGGCTAATCATCATACGTTCAAGTATAATAAAACAAAATAATAACACGCATAACATATTTCATTCTAAACATCATAATCATTTCATGAATTCAGGCTTAAATGATTTATAAATCATGCTCATGCTCAAAAAATAAAATGGAACATACATTTTATTTCGTACCTTGGGTTCGTAAGACGATAGCTGATTGACGAGTGTTAAATGCCATGTATCTTATTTTAATACTTGTTTAATTAAAATCTCATAATATATAGAACCAATAAGGAAAAAAAAAAAAAGGACACTTATTGGCATTACCTAGCAACATGATCATTTTGTTAAAAAAGGCTAAGAAACTATAATCCATGCTTGTATGTTCTAAAAATTTAAGCATGGAGATTCTATCATAAATTTCACGACTTTTGAACATGAATATTGTGACATGTAATTAATGGGACAGAAAACTACTACTTTTATAAGAAATACATATCTTGTCAAATATGGAATGACACAGCAATTGATGAAAGGCTGTGTGAGAGTTAATAATTTTTAAAATAAAAAAATTAATGTTCTTCCTACCTTATTTTTTTTTTTTTTTTGATGGGGGGTGCTCTCATATCTCATAAATGAGAAGTCAAACTAATAATATTAGAAAATATTGAAGCCCAATTTCATTTTTTATTTTTTTCTTGATAATTGTAAATGTTCAGACCAGTTTGGGCGTACCTCGACTAATCTCACGGGGGCCATGAAATTTACGGTCGAGTACTCATCTCAGTGGTCCTGAGGGGATTCAAACTGGTGATCACTGGGAATCAAATCCAAAGTTTGACCAATTGAACAACCCCTCAAGGTTCCAATTTCATTTGTTCATAACATGGGAATACACACACACATTGGCAGAATGAATGTCAACTGCCATCCAAAAGTTAACTACGAGAAATTCTCAAAATTTGTCAAGTTGTGATCACCTTTTAAAATCACTTTGCATAGAGTACTTTCAAGATTTAATGCACATCAACAATGTATATTATGTTATCACTAATATATAAAGAACGTTATTGATTTAAAAAAATAAATTATTATTATACATATATTCGGTCTACAGAAAGGTAGATTCAATCTCTGATACCAACCTCCAATGCCCCAAATTTAGTACCTTTTTTTTTCCTCTCAAAATAAAGATTTGAAATGTTATCAAAATATTTCTTATCAAGTTTATGCGGAGTTTACTACTATTGTACAAATCTTGAAATTTCATTGATAGATCGATAAAGTTAATTCGACAATTTAAATGAGAAAATTTTATATATAATTAAATATTTAAAAACACTACATTCAATTGTCACATTTAACATGACATATCAAAAGACTCAAATACCAAAATTACTAAAATAATGTGTACTTAATTATACATAAACTATTCGTAAAATAAAATTTGCCATAAATTCTTGCTAATTTTTTTTACTTGGCAACCCACATACATCAACTTGTTCAATTTTCCACGTGTCCATCATGATCTGTTCTAATCTGAAATTGTTTGAGTGTTTTGAGAATATCCAATAAAAATACGTGCAAATTCTTATTTAACATGATATAAATATAAAATAACATAATAGACCGACATTCTTAGATTTCGATATTCCATAGGATTTACATATTTGGACTATATGTGAAATGATACTCCTTTTCAAAAAGTATGAGTGTGTACACGTGAAATACTAATTTCTGTGTGGGTAATGGAAAAATTCTCACCTACTGAAATATATATTGACTTTACACCCAAGACACGTAAGTATAGAAATTCAAACGTATCAATTTAGGCATAACCCACGGTTTACCTCCGCCAGTTACTGAGGGATCGGTAGCTGGTGGTCTAGGAAATTAGTCTGGCTAA